>JAOUQW010070733.1:0-13603 GCA_028565825.1 Olivaichthys viedmensis
ATGAAGTTGCTGTTCTCTCTCTCAGTGAACAAAGCTTTGTGTATTGCTCTTCTGATGGTGTGCTCACTTTTGGTCTGTGTCTGATCGTGCTTTGGAAACGACTGATCCAGTTTCAGCAAAACGTTTTAGAGTGCCATACAGAGGCAATGAAAAAAATACTTTTTGACCCCACTGTATGTATCTATTAAATATTGGTTACTAACTGTAATGTAGAGTGAAGTGCTACTTTAATATCAACAATAAATCTTTTTATTTTGACTGTACAAGCTGTGTGGTGATGTCGAGCATGTTTACATTTTTACCAGTCTATTTTTCTTTTTTCTTCCTTTTTTTTTTTTGTGGCCTCAGTCATGGTTTTAGGGACACTAGGCCTACAAATGACTTCTATTTTAACTATAAACTATAACAGAAGTTTGAATATACTTAAATTTAAAAAACAATTTTGCTGCATAGGGGGCCAAAGTTTTGACCCATATATGTCCCAAATATACTACGCACTAGATTTTTTTGGGTTACTCAAATGCACGAGCCTGCAATGGATCAGACCATGGCGTAGGAAAATAGTTCAGCGCAACTCTGCATCATCTCTGGACTGGAGCGAATGATTTTCTCCTGAGCAAGTTTGATTAATGGGCATTTCTACATTCTGTGGAGTTTTGACATACCTGCTTATTATACAATCCACCAGCTATCAAGCTACGTAATCCTTATAAATATCGTATTTCAATTTTTTTTGTGTGGTTTTTAAGTGAAATTGTTCCAAGAGCACAATAGTAGCCCGTCAGGGGAAAATAAAAATAAAAATTAAAAATAAAAAAATCTGCCCAAATAATTTATCAATGTTGCAAGGCAAAACCAAATAAACAATTTTGAAAATAAACTGCTGTAGATGCTGAAGAACAGATACCATGTGTTTGTCCTGAAGCAAGCATTTGGACTCGGAAAATTTAGGGAATGGAATGGATTTCTTCGGATGCGTCAGAAGCTCTGCTATTCAGGCCACCCTCATGCACAAAGCCTTTGTGTTCACATACTGAAGATCTTCTTCCACCCAGAAGCTTATATTTAACGTCAGCCAAACTCAAAGAAATCATGTTAACTGTTTGGTTAATAGAAGCCATGCACACTTCAGGCTTGTGAAAAAAAAACTGTGGCTGTCCAAATATCATCGTAATTCATTTGTTTGTTTGTTTAGTTCATTTATCTTCTCTCAGACATCATGCTTACTTTCAAGAAGGGTTTTTTTTTTCTTCCTTTTTTTATAGCAAGAAGTAAATGTGAAATTACGAAACTCCCTGAATGAGGATGTGGCTTAAAAATGAATAGTAATAACAAACAAATGCTTCGTTACCTTGTTGAAAAAAGCGAAAGATGATTGTGTGGTTTCATTACTTTTTGCATGAATGTGGAGGTAAAATTAGTCGGTATTAGTCAAAGCTATAATATAAAAAAAATCTGTGATACTGTGCTTTCTATGTTTGCCAGCCAGTGACTCTGTGAATGTGAGCAAAGAAACACTAGAGGGCCACGTTGTAACAGATACTGTGAGAAGATTTAATCCTTGGTCTGGAAAAAAAACAAAAACCCAGTTCCTCTCAGGCTGAACCTTGAGTGGAAAAAGTACAGAAAAATTATATTGAAGTAAAAGTATGGGGTATTTTGTCCAATTCAGTTCAAAGTGGAAGTAGCGAGTGGAAATTATACTGGAGTGAAAGTTAAGAAGTGTCCACGCTTAAATATTTAAAAGCGAAAAAGTCAGCGATTTGAACTGAAATTAGAAGTCGGGATGTTGTTGTTGTTGTTTTTTACATGGTCTCAAACTTGCAAATTTGTAACAATTCACACGACTAAGTATGAGCGTATGAAAAGTTACAAAGGTTAGGGTTAAGGGTTAAGGGTCAGGGGTGGGTTTGGTGTTTGCACCTTTTCTTACGACATCATTTGTATGAAATCAAATGAAATCCAACCACATCGTCCTCGTTCATTCAAATTCATACAAATTTCTCATGAAATTAGGTTCTTTTTTCATTTTTTTTTTCATTAAAGTAACTTTAATGTACGAAGAGCAAGTTAGACAAATAGACAGTCCTTATACAAAGATGCTTGGTCTTGGTATCCATACAAATTGAATATGATTCTTTAAATAGAATTAATTAAATGCACAGATTGGATTGGTAGTCAGACAAAGGGAAAAAATGTTTGAGTCATGATCTCAAGTAACAGGTACTTTAAAGGTTTAAGTAAAAATTTAAGGGGTAAAAAGTTTGTGTTTTAATATAAATTTAATTGAGTAAGATTCCTGGAACAACCTACCAGCTGATTTCCTTATAAAACTGCACGACAGTGCGCCTAAGAGAATTGATGCAGGTTTAAAGCCAAAGGCTGCAAAACACCAACACACTGATTTGTTTTAGAAGCATTTTTGCCTTTCAGAATTTCTTTACATGGGCCTAAGACTGCAACACAGGCCGCGTAATGGGACTTTCACACTCACACACTGCTCATTGTGGTTAATCGAGAGGCTCAGGAGAAATCCTATGTGCTCATGTTTGTGGATTAACAACATTTCCACTTTCTTTGCAAATGTTAGTTTGCAAAATGTTACCTGTCATGATTGTCACATTTATCACTATAGGGCTAGTTATTGCACTATAGCAAATAAATGAGAGTAGGCAAGATGAAAACGTGGGTCGTATAACTGCTGGGCCGAAAGCGAGTCCCGCTCCGGCCCTGGAAATGTGAGACGTAAAACGAGTGTACGTGAGAACGCACTGTGTGAATGTGAGTGGTATGTTTAAAAAACAGCCTAAACATCAGCTCATTAAGGAGTGAAATGTCACCTTAGTTGTATAATTTTCACCCTCTTGTCTGTTCACTTTTTAACACAGATGTATACGGGATTAGCCATAGTAGTTGCATATAATGTGCTCAGATCATGTGCAGTCGTCATGTTTTATTAAATCAGGTCACCACCCAGCAGTGCAACACGCCGTGACATGAGCTCCATGCAAATGAAAGCAGCCGTGTCGTGTCACTGCATTGCCTTAAGCTTGACTTGATGGTATTTTTGTATCATTCAAATACCAACATCCTGTCAGTGCCAAGTGATCTGTCACCTTCAGAGCAAAAACAAGGATGGCAAATGTTTTTTATAAGAAAATAAATAAATAGATAAATACATTTCTGTGCATTTAACTGCACAGCAATTCCAACATTCTTTATTTAATGCTGTATCCCTTCTAGAGTTTTCCCATCACACTGATCTTCTGTATTGCACAAAAAAAGGGGGGGGGGGAATGATGTCCTAGGTCAAATCATTTTAAGATGACGGGAGTACTTTCTTAATGGTGTAAGTAGAATAATTTTAGCACTGCCATGGGAAATAGACATCAAATGATTAATGCTACGTCTCAATCAGAATCAAGATCAGCTTTATTAGCCAAGTGAGATATCAGATATTAGACTTAACAGCTGCCAACCTGATCTCAACAACATGGTCTCACTCTTCTGTTAATTCTTAACAATTCGCATGGCTCAATTTGTATGAAAAGTTAAAAAGGTTATGGTTAGGGTTAAGGGCAGAGTTAGTAGACAGGTCGTACCTTTTCTTACGACTTCATTTGTTTGAAATCGAACAAAATCCAACCACGTCCCCCTCACTCGTTTGAATTCGTAAGAATTGTTATGAATTTTTAATCATGTTGCAGAAAATGAGCCATGTGAATTGTGATGAATTCACAAGTTTGATACCATGTTGGAAAATTAACAATAGTAAAGTAAGAGAGGTAAGGAATAAAACACGACAGGGCATGCAGTTATAGTGTGATGCAGCCGTTACCACCCCGGAGTTGATTATTTTCCTATAACAGCACATCCCGAAGTGTTTTATTCTGCTTATACCACAGCAATTTGCCAACTGTTACACATTTTTATTTATTAAAGTCATACTTTTTATCCGTTTGTAGTTACATTTAATGTTGTGGAACGTCAACAAAACAAGTTGGGTTCCTGTTCTCACTTAGTATAATAATAATAATAATAATAATAATAAGTATTATTATTATTATTTAGGAGAAGGAAGTTATTATTCATCCAAGCTTTTATGTCTTTTACACAGTCTTCCATTTTGCAGAGTTGCACCCCTAAATCTGGCCAAACTGACAAATATAATTGTGTATCATCAGCGTAGAAGTGAAAGCAAACATTATGTTTGCGAATTACATGTCCAAGGGGCTGGATATAAAGGGAGAATAACAGAGGGCCTAAAACAGAACCTTGTGGGACACCATATTGCACTTTTTTGGGCTCTAAAGAATCCCCATTAATGCTAACAAACTGGAAACAGTTTGTCATATAAGATCCGTACCAGGCAAGAACTTGTCTGTCTAACCCGACCGTGTTTTCATTCATGGACATATCATGGTCAATAGTGTCAAATGTTGCACTCGAGTCCAACGATACCAAAACAGATTACAATCTGAGGCAAGCTGACCACTCATCAACCACTTTAACCAGCACTTCCAAAAACCAGACTGAAATAGATCATGCTTGTTATTTCTACTTGATGTACAACATAAAATTGTGTCATATATTCTTCCCTGTGAGGTGTGTGTGTGTATGATGGACGTGTGTGTGGAAAAGAGAAGCAGGAGTGTGCGCTTGTGCCGGAGCAGGTTGCCTGAGGTCTGACCGCTGCCTCGTCTCAGCTGCAGCCGATTATTTTAGCTCTCTTTTAATATCCTGAAGCACAACACCTGTGGCCTCTGTGGTTTCTCCCCCAGTAATGGGTTGTGTAATCACAAGTACGTGGCTAAACCCCCTGGTGAGGGTCTGGAAAAACAGCGGTTTCATCTCAAGATTTTTGTTCCTCAATAATTGGTAGCGTTATAATTACTGAATTATTATATAGGCTAGACAAACATATTTAAATATATGAATGCTTTCTGTTTTTTTTTTCATGCATAGTCGAGGGTAAGACAGTTAAAGTTTTATTGACTTTAAAAAGGCTCATGGTTCTTTCCTATTTGTAGCAAAGATATACAGTTGAGTGCAAAAGTTTGCACACCCCTCAGGACAAAAAGATGATGACCAAGAAATTAAATTTATAGTCACAAGACATTTTAGTGTGTTAGGTCTCACAGGTTTTAACAAGTAACAAAAATGGTAGCATGTTTAAGATGCTAATAGTGAAAAAATCGAAATGATATCAGGTCAAATGTTTGCTTTCTGAATTCTCTAACTTGTATGACCACACTTTGCTTTTAAAACTGCCTCCAACGTCTTTTGAATGCTCTGAGCAGCTTTTGGATTACAGTTGTAATATTCGACCCCTTAATTTATTTCTTTGTCTTGGGGATGCAAACTTTTGCACTCAACTGTATGCACATTCTGTTTTTTAACCTATTTGTAATTAAAAAAAATTGGACATTTGGTACATTTTTCTTTTTTCCACCCAGAAATCATGGGGGATGCAAACTTTTGCACTCAACTGTATGCACATTCTATCTAAAAATACTTTTTTTAATCATGTGTGACAGTCACCCAGTCACCTGTGACAGAAATCCCCTGTGCATGACCTCTGTGGATGAACCGCACTCGGTTTAAGTTTTCTTTCAGCTGAATATGAAACAGAGGTCTGGTGTGGGACAGGCCCGTTTCTGCAGAGCATCACCTTACGCTGTCTTATGAATTTATTTTTATATCTGCGGTGTGTGTGTGTGTGTGTGTGAAGTAATAAGATATTTTAGAGAAAGTTATTTTTGGGAACTGCTGTAATATTTTGTCATTTTCTTCCGTCACACTTTTTTTTTTTTTTTTTACAGGTACAAAAAGTAAACGTTTTGTGACAGTTATACAGTTTATAATTCATCATTTTGGAATATATGGCTATGTTGAGTTTGGACTTTATGCAATCGCTTATTGTGTAATGCTGTATTTTTAGGACACTAAAGCCTAGTTACCAAAAAACAGATGTCTCTTTGGTCTAAAACTCTCCCATTTGCCTAATTCACACTTCTAATCCGTTCTTTTACAAGAATTAATGCAGTATGTGTTTCAACTTTGCACCTTTTTTAAACCTTTTTTTTTTTTTTAAAGACTCGGTATCCACCTTGTTGCCATGTTTTGATCAAGAAATGTTGTACCAAGTGGACACTGGTCTCTCTCCTTGACTAATACCCAGTTGCACTCATATGCACTGTCCTTCCTCTTTTTTAATTTTTTCCTCTTCTTTAGAGAAGTCTTTCCTTCACAGGTTTTTCCTGTTGTGTGCTAGAGTACATGGCCAAGGATCAAATCAGTCCAACAGAAAATAACTTTTGCTTTGCAGCTAACCGTTATACATGTGTGAGATGAGCCACACATTATGCAGCTCATTATGTTTTCTGGCTTAATTCTCAGAATCCCAGTTGCAAGTACAGTAAAACTCATCGGAAAGGTGTGTAGTTACGAAAGCGAGGAAGGGGAAAAAAATATATTAGAAGATTTTTGCATTTTGTAAGTGATACTTTTCAGAAAGTAAGACTGCAACACTAATGTTTTGTTTGTTCAATCATTTTTTCTTTGGCCATTGATGATTGTTTCATTAATAAAATCATCACAATATAGCGATCATGGGTTATTTTTTCTATATAGATAAATATCTAGCTACTAAAACTCAATAACATGTACCTGCACATGTAAGCGTCCCCGTATATTTACTGTACCTTAGATGAAATGTATTTCTTCATGGATTATTTATATATATATTTTTTTTACACATTTGATCCACTCAAATAGTTGAAGAACAAATTTTCTAACCAATAAAGTCTATTTCTTGGAATCAATAGTATCTTAAAAAGCATGAACATTATAAAATCTCAAATATAATGTTTTGAAAACATTTGCCTCATAAGTTTAGCGTGTCGCTTGCATAATATTGTCAAAACTCTGTTTATCGGTGATATTTCATCATCACCGCATGTGGTAACAACATGTGGACTTATTTAGATATAGAGTGGCGAAATGTATATATACGGTATTGTGTAAAAGTCTTAGGCATCCTACGTTCTTTATATAAATTTTGTCTTAGATGTTTATTTGATGTCTTCTGCGTTAGTGTGTCGTTAGAAAAGAGCACATTTTAGATTTCCAAACATTCATTTTCCAAAAAGAAATTCATTAAAGAAAGTGAGATATTCAGCACTAGAGCACTTTTTAGATAAAAACAGAATCAAGGCTGTTCTGGGATTTTACCTGCAGAACCAGTAGCAAATGAGAACCCATGTTGAACATTTACGCTTGTTTTGTCATCCACTGGTTTGGAAACTGCAATTTTCTCACTAAAGCTGCTGAATTTTTACTGACTGCTGTAGGATGTTCATGGTTCATTTGGCTTTGACTCATGGATGCAGATGCTGTTCTGTCTCATAACAGTGTTTGCTTGATACACTGGTCTCCATTGGTCACTTTAGATGTTTCTGTTCTTGCTTTAGATGAAAATGACTCGGTTTGGTGTAAAACCTGTCCGGTGTTGTACTGCCCATTTAGAAACTTTCAGTTTAGCAGCACTTTGGCACACAGAGAGTTACTCAGCAGAATAAATTGCCCTGTAATTGCGTCATAAAGATCATATGACATTGTTACAAAGATCTGGAAAATATCCAACACAAGTTCTACCATTAGCAGCAGCGCACAGAGACAGTAACGCACAGAGGGCCGTAATTACTGAATCAAAAGTTAAGTACAAGTCACTATAAGATGACAATAATTAACACTGTGTGAGGAAAATAATGGAAATGTGTCAATTTCATCTGAATAATTTTCAAACAGATAAATAATTGTCCCAGTTTTTATTATGCGTTCTTCAATAATACGTATCAGCTTGTGATAAAGGAATCAAAATAAAGACTGACTCAGCACTGGGCTCACACTACAGTATATTCACACACACACTGTTTGGTGTGTATATAGATAGAACGTGTTTGTGCACTACTTTGCCATGTTTATAACCTCTACATTTTAAGACCTCGGAATTATAAGGTTCAGTCTGACTTTTAAGATGTTATAAACATGTTATTCACATGCCACTGAATATAAGTGAGAAGTTTCACACCAAAACAATGCTTAAAAGTATAAAAGTATAAAGTTTTATCTGCTTTGACCTTATTGAGGGTCAAAACTTACGGCTTAATATCTTAAAATCACAGAATTGTCGAAAAGAATCTTATTACAAGGTCTTGATTTATTATTAAAGCATGCTGAAGTTATTTGATGTTAATACACACAGTATTATTATGTTTATTCACTAATTACACATTGATTATTTATATATATTCTATATACTACCCACAATTGCACGTTACACACATTAACTATATAGAGACTTCAACGGCAATTGACATAACATTAATGACATCACTGTTACCATTGCTGGGTTGTTGCTATGGCAGCGATGAAAGGAGGAAAAAAGTGAGAATAAGCTTTTATTTTAAGCTTTTCAAACTTTTATTTACTTCAGACCGAGGCACGAGCGAGCCATGGACCTTTAAAAAGACTCTCAAAAAGCAGTTTATTCAACATTGCATTCAGTTACGCTTGTTTGTTTTTCTTTAGTTTCTGGTTTTTTCTCTCTTTCTTTGTGTTGTCATTTTTTTCTTAACTCATCTTTTTTTCTTACTTTGAATGTTAACTCTTTAAACTCCTGGTTGGTTTCACACTTGCATTCCTTCCACTCGTAACTACTGTACAGACCTTTTCTTATTACACTGTAAAACTATTTACTGTGACTGTTACAGTAAAATAGTGGCAGCACAGTTACCCGTACACTACCGTAAAGAAATCAAATACTTTAGTGTTAAAAATCCCTGTAAAATTGCAGCAACGTTTTTACAGTGAAGGTTCATTGTACACTCTTTGATAAAAAGATTTTTTAAGGGTTCTTTGGATGGTTAAGGGGTTCCATTGAGAGGTTGGAACCCTCTCTGATAAGGAAACACTTTTTTGCAGGAACCTGTAAGGGTTCCACCAGAGGGATAAGCTGAAGAATCCCTAAGGGTTCTGGACAGACAGTCAGGCATACAGACAGACAGATTGTTCGATAGATAGATAGATAGATAGATAGATAGATGGACAGACAGATTGTTTGATAGATAGATAAATAAGTTAGATAGATAGATAGACAGGCAGACAGGTATACAGACAGACAGGCATACAGACCGACAGGCATAGAGACAGACATGCATACAGACAGACAGATTTTTCGATAGATAGATAGACAGGCATACAGACAGACAGGCAGACAGATTGTTCGATAGATAGATAGATTAATAGACAGGCAGACATACAGACAGACAGATTGTTCGAGAGATAAATAGATAGACAGATAGATAGATAGATAGATATATTGTTCGATAGATAGATAGACAGACAGACAGACAGGCAGACAGGTATACAGGTATACAGACAGACAGATTGTTCGATAGATAGACAGACAGACAGACAGACAGACAGACAGGCTTACAGACAGATTGTTCTATAGATAGATAGATGGATAGATAGACAGGCAGGCAGACAGACATACAGACAGACAGGCATACAGACAGACAGATTGTTCGATAGATAGATAGATAGATAGATAGATAGATAGATAGGCATACAGACATACAGACAGACAGGCATACAGACAGATTGTTTGATAGATAGATAGATAGATAGATAGATAGATAGATAGACAGACAGACAGATGGACAGACAGATTGTTCGATAGATAGACAGATTGTTCGATAGACAGGCAGACAGATAGATCGATCAAACTGAAGTAATTTTGTAATGTAAGTTGTAATATGTAATAAACTGATCTTCAGTTTTATTTCTGACTCAACAGTAAGCGTTGTTATTAAATTAATGTCAAATTTATGTAATGGTGCATCCATTCTTTCTTTCTCTGCCTCATGTGACAATGTTCACATGTTGTGTAGTTACAGATAGAGACGGTGTTGCCACTCTTGGCCATCTCTGTACTAAATCGGGTGTCTGGATTTTTTGGAGCGGGTTTCGACTGAACTGATACTGATTTGAGGAAATGTGTCAGTACCTCTGGTCAGTAAGGAGGTGTGGTCAGGTGTTTGTGGGCAGCCCCCCTCCACCACGCTCTCTCCACCTGCAGCACTTCACAAACACACACACACACGCACACTGTTCTCCAACACTCTTACAGTTCCGCTCTATCGACAGCATACACACACACACACACACACACACTAATCTCCCCAGGGACTACGAAGGCCCCCTCATTCTGCCTTCATTGTGTAATTCACACATTTATTTTCCCAGAGGACTTGAACAAGTTTCTAATGTGATCCTCCGACCTTCAGTTTACACATTAGATATAGCAAACTGTATGTTATAAGAATATAGTCATGTGTTATCCATTTATGGTAAATGTCTTTTTTTTCTTTCTTTTTTTTATTAATGTTTTAACTCATTTAACTTTTGTCTGAAGTTTTTCGTAATCGAGAGCTTTGAACCAGAGGGGCGTAGGTGACATTTGACAAACTTTACAGGAGAGCCTAAACAAACTTTGACCTTTCTTTGGCTTGACTGTGTTAGGTCTTTTAAGTTTTGCTACTTTGTGTGCTTTTTTCGCAGTAGTTAGATCTCATTAGGAGCTATCATTTAATATAAATAACTGTTATTTGCCCAAAGTACTACTTATTTTCGGCCCTCTGGTTCCAAGAACCTTATTTAAACGAGTACTTTACCATATTTTTTAGAGTGAAACATCAATTTAAGATTAACTCAATGCCGTCTAAAACACGAAACATTTTCCAGGAATGTTCTGTGAGCTCTATAGATCCTCTTCAGCTTTTGTAGTTAGGGCTAGAAATCATTTGAGCGTGCATCCTCTTTTCGCTTACTGCAGCGACACACGTTTCAAGGAAAAGACAACGAGTGGTCAGACAGTGCGCGTCCAAAGGTTGTGGTGATTGTGATGCAAGCCGTGAAGGGGATTCACATCTGCGACTTAATTCTGGGGAAATCTTTGCTGATGCAGCAGCATTCTTTGCTAAACGCTAGCATCAGCATTGTGGTGCGATGCTAACAATGCACGCCACAAAAACCAAGAGACGAAATGCATAGGATGCAGAGATGATTTACTTCTCAGATCACCTAATTTCCAGGAATGAGCAGGCTAAGCATTGAGTGATCCTACAGCGTGATCCTACAGCTGCTGTGTGTTTAACGCAGAGTGTGACATTGTGCATCTCCATGCAGGGGGACTAACTAGACTTCACTAAGGACACCGTTTTTTTCTCATGGCCTATTTTTGTGGATAGCTGCTGTCACCACATAGCAGTGTTGCAATCCATGTCAGACAGTAGACAGTGCAACGGTTAGCAAGAAATATCTCACGTGCATATCTGTTCAATCCCACAATCCCACAATCCCCAGCTCTCCCCCTCTTCCTTATTATACCCATTTCATATTAACATTCATTCGAAAATGCAAAAAATATTGACCTTGAATTCACAATAAATTTTTGTTTAATAGTTACAAATTATAGGCTTCAAGAACTAGCCTGTCTGTAAAAACATTTTTTGCGCTTACTGTTGTACGTACACGATCATACAGTCAACTCCAAAATGATTGGCACCCTTCATGAAAATGCAATGCGTCATATATTTTGAGCTTAAACATATGGGGAAGTTGTATAGTTTTAGTTCAACACAATATTTTTTCAAACATAAAAAGTGTTCTTTTTTTTTCCAGCAAAACACTGGGTTTTAAAATTATTGGCACCCCGACATTTAATATTTCGTATAGGCTCCCCTGGAGACAATAACAGCACTGAGACTCTTCCTGTAATGTCTAATAAGGTTGGAGACACTTAAAGAGGATCTTGGACCACCTCCTCCATGCAGAACATTTCAAGCTACTTCATATTCCTAGGATTGTGCATGTGGACGTCCTCTTTAATTCAGACCACACGTTTTCAACAGGGTTTAAACCCGGAGACTGAGATGATTGTTGCAAAATATTGATTTTGTGTCCCTCAAACATTTCTGTGTTGATTTGGATGTACGTTTGGGGTCATTATCTTGTTAAAAGACCCATCTACAGCCAAGTGTTAACCTTCTGGCAGAGGCAACCAGGTTTGGGGCTAAAATATCCTGGTACTTCACATCAATCTTCACAAGAGCCCACTATCTGCAAAAACAGCCCCAAAGCATCCACGTGGAAGGATTTGCCAGCATATTCTACAGTGGGTCTAAAGGCCTTTCCTTCTATTCAGTCCTAATTTTTCACCAAACATGTTCAATGTTGGTCTCATATGACCACAACACACAATTCCAATTGTAGCTCCAGTGATGCTTAGTGAAGTTCAGGTTCATTTTGTGAGTTGTGCTCGAGAAGGGCTTCATTTGTGCAACCCTTCCGAACAGCTTGTTGTTATGGAGGCATCTAATAGTTAATTTTGAAAATGGACAACCACAATCTGTGATCTTTGATGTCTTCTTTGCCTTCCTCACCATCCACCTCACTGTGCAGGGGGTCAGTGTGCTCATGTGCTCTCTCCCTGGCAAATTTTCAACTGTTCCAGACCTTTGACACTTTTTTATGGCCATGATTGTGCTTAATGGTATATTTAACTGCATATGTATCTTTAATACCTATTGTGCAGGTCAACAACCATCTGTCTCTTTTTTGTTGAAAGCTTTGTTTTTCCCCATTGTGATGGATGACAAAGCGATTTTACATGTGGTCAAAGGCAACAATAGAGTTTGTGGATACTGAGAACAATTAAAAAAGTGAAAATTAAAAAAACAAAAGTGTTTAAAATGTTCTTTCAACAGGGTTGAAGGAACAGGAGTTAGTCTTACTCCTGACATGGTTCAGGCAGAGTTTGCACCCTTTGAAAATTCACCTTCTAAACCATTGAAAAAAGATGGCACTAAGGATGACAGGTAGGTAATTAAACCGTAGCATGTAAAGTTTTCTGACAGCTATTTTTACAGCTCTCTGTGCCCTTCTTAGCTCTTGTAAGGGGGCAGTTTTCACATTTCTGTTAAAAGTTCTAATGATGAGCTAATTGGTGACACAAAGGTAGTAATCTATTTATTAACTTTCCAGGTGAGTTGTTAAGTGCTTTCCTATTCTGAAATAATCTATCTTCTCTGTTTGCTTCTTAGAGAAACAGATGAAAAACAGTTGGAATCAAGTTTAAAATCACAGAGCAACAAACTGGGACCCAAAGTCTTAGCCCGGATGAAATATCTGAAATCAGTGGGCCGGAGTTCCACATGACTGCAAATAGTGTTTTTCTAGATATTTAAATGAAAATGATACATTTGTGGTAACATTTAATCAACTCAAATGAAAATGATTGAGTTTTTTTAAACATTTAAATAAAAATGTTCTGTTGGAGCTTATTGTGTTTAATTCTTTAAAATAGTGAAATACAAACTGCAGCACAAGGCAGAGCTGTACAATTTCTAGAAGGAATGTTGATCAGAGACCTGATCCAAAAGTGCTATACCAAAACTTCCAAAAATATACAGTCAAGCCGGAAAGTCTGCACACCCCTTTCACCTTCTCCACGTTTCATTACATTACAGACTTATTC
>JAOUQW010070759.1:2500-13603 GCA_028565825.1 Olivaichthys viedmensis
AGACAAGACCACTAGCATTATAAAACTACCATCAGTCCTATCATCATATTAGAACCCAATCCAAAGGGACTTCTCTCACCAAATGCCACATTTTGCATTCATGCCATGATCCTCTTTTCCACTGAGAAAATAGAAAGCCTCCATGGCAACCAAAGATGAAAACAAGCATATAAAACAATTCCTAATGTTTACTGCTATAGCCGTTGCTGACATTTTGCTGCCCTCTGTAGCTTCTCCCCAAGGTGCATTGCACAGAGAACCAACCCAGGTAGCTGGATGAAATAAGAGGAAGAAAAGCAATGAGAACATTAACTAGGCCAGGCACAGACATTACAAATGAAAACCAAGAAGATTCCAACATGGTAGCCCTCGATTTTCATAGCTCTCTCAAACCTGAGAGAACTGGACCAAAGAAAGGCTCCGAGTACCAAACCCACACTGCGATGATTGCCATGCCCTTAATGAGGAGCAATAAAGCAGTGGGCCCCACTGAGAAGCTGGCATTTCAGACGAGCCTCGGTCTCAGAGCCGCTCCCTATCCTCAGATGGAGTCATAGTTGCAAACAAAAATAGGGGCACCTCTAATCTGATGTCTATTTATGTTACACTCAAAAGGACACTACGTTTTTGCATTCAGGTTCAAGTTATAATTTAGTTTTTTGAGTCTCCAAACATTAAAAAGAAAAACTAAGTAAAGAAAGCATCCACACTAAAAAAGCACTCAAACAACTGAATGTTTCTCTAGGAGGACAAATGGACACCAGCCTGTGTTTTGCATAGGGGTTTAAAGGTTCACTAATACAAATCGGTGCAATGGTCTTAATATTTATGATAGGGCTGCAGCGATTTTTATTACTACTATAATATTATTTAGAAACATTATCAAATGAATTTCCTTTACACTTTCTCTCTTGCCCTCTTTCTCCTTCATAAAGGAGGCGTGGCCTCTGCCTGTCAGTCCCAGTGAAGGAGGCGTGGCCTCTGTGCCTGTCAGTCCCAGTGATGGAGCGTGGCCTTCCAATTCTTAAGGCGAACACTTTTCCTTAACTGTGTGCACAACACTGATTCACATCAAATCACATTGAAGGAGCTCTAAATTGTATTGTATTAAACTGTCAGCTTTCAGCAGTATCTTTTAAGCATTGGATTGTTGATGACATATCGAGATGCACATTGTATTGCCTGTGTAGTTCTCCATTGTTTTACCATCCATGCACCCATTTGAACAGTGCAACATTTGTGTATTAACGGCTTAATTGTCCCCTCCTAACTGTGATGAGGCTGATTTGACAGGGGGAAGTTATTCTCCGACATCAAATCAGACTTAAAAGGAAAGCATGTGCTTCATTATCAAAATGCACCTGCAGGCCTTTTCTACAAGCACTGACTCATTAATGGAGAAATGTGAATGAGCTTTCCTTTGAATTGCAAAGCTAAAGAGACAAAACAGAGAGACAGGTAGAACTTCATTAACGCTCCTCCGTGCTCGATTTGATTTAAATGCAAATGCAGGCACAGAGCGAGTACGCCTCTGATAAAAAGGACAAAGGAAGGGAGGAAAAAAAGGGCAGAGACCATGTGAGCATGGGTCAGAGAGGGACAAAGCAAGAGCATCTGTTGCCTCCATGTCTTCTTTCAGGTAACTGAATTAATGCAAGGTAACTGAATTAATGTGAGGCAGCAGAACAAACCAAAACTAAATCCATGATTTGCTCAGGGTTGTTGCTCAACGTTGACCGAGCTTTCAGGCTCATCATAGAAATGACATCACATCACTCGTCCTGTGATTGCTTTGACATTTGATTAGTGCCAGGGAACAGCAGAGGGATTGATGAGGTATGCTAACAATGAGGACTGTCTTCGCTATAAGACAAGTGACTCTTATTTAGGCTTCGTCAGACTTTGGAAAACAAAGACTTTGGAAAAATTAAACTGGTTAAACATTCCACAGGGTGCACACTGCTCCATTAGTGCAAAAACATTGCCTTTTACAAAGTAAAAAGTTGTTTGCCCATTGGTGCTAATACTGAACAAGAATAAAAACCTAGACAATGTGCATGAATCACCATTAATCATTAAATATTAATTATGTTTGAGCAAATCATGGATTTGCTGTGCGAAGACCATTTCATAACTGGACCAGTAGAAAGGTAAGTGATAAGTGTATTATACAGGACCAGTTTCAGAGGAACACCGTTTCCTGAAGAACTGGATTGGACAGTTATAACGTGAAACCAGTGTGAGGAGTTTGTCAGTATTTTCAGTTCTCGAATTAATAAAATAAAGGCCATTTAATTTAACTCTCCTGTAAAAAAAAACAAAAAAAAACGTGCCCATGGTTTAATGGATAAGCTGACCAAGCACTCATACGGTTGCAGCTCACTTTAATCTCCTCCCTGTGAGCGCAACTCACACGCAACTGTACGAGCAGCGCTTAAGTTTGTAGTTACGTCTGAAGTCTGAACACTCATGTTAGCAATTTCGGTATTAACTCCTCACTACACGCGCTTAACTCAACTCTGAGTACGGCCTCAAATGTCTTGTTGCTATACATTTTATTTCTTTGTCTTCTTTATTTTGTCCTAAGGGTATGCAAACCTTTGCACTTGACTGTATTTGTTTACATAATGGTTCAGGTTGCATATTTGGTAGCACAATGCTACAATGCTATTCGTATTGTATCAGTAAATCTCAATCCTAAATATTTATCAACACCGCTGATTATTTCAGAATTAGAGATGTTTATTCTGCCAACTCAAGCTGACAGTAGATATAGCGGACTTTGAAGGAAAGCTCTATGCAAAATACAATTCCTTTGCCATTTTTTCAAATAGCCATTAATGCAGAATTGGATGGCGACAAACTGCAAGTGTCTGGTTTTGAAAACGATGGTGCAGGTAAGTCATAAGATTATTCAGGTTGGCTGATTAGTTAATTGTCCAGGCCAAAGGGTATGATGCCTAATTATTATGCAATTACATTTACATTGCATTGTCTTTGTACTTTGTAGGGGATTCCTTGTCCTACCACAGTGGATCAAAGTTCTCAACCTTTGATACAGACCAGGATTCATATGAAGGAAATTGTGCTGTTTCCTTTGTGGGAGTGTACTGATACAACTCCTGCTACCAATCCAACCCAAATGGACTCTACACATGGGGGACAGAATCGCAACTCAGATTCAACTGGAGGTCAGTGAAAAGCATCGCAATGATGATCAGACCATAAATCTTGCCTGACGACCAAAACAGGTCATGGAGGAAAAAAGAAAAAAATAATTTATTACAGAAAAAAAAAAAAAACCCTGCTGGTTTAAACACACTGGTACTTTTGTCCCACAATGACAATGGCATCCTTTATATTCAGAGAATGATTATGACTGTTTTTTTGATTTGTAAAAAACTACTTTAAAACTAGACATACTGTATATTTTGTGAAGCCTTTTTTGGGTACTATACGTTTTTTTTCAACAAGTAATTTCCCATTGATGCATATAACTTAGATGGTGAGAAATTCTTAATGCTTCTTATATAAAAACACTATACTATGCAACTCACTTTGCGAACTTTGATTAGAAAGACAATAGAGAAGTGACTTTCCTTACCTTCTTCCCTTCTGTGTTGTCTGTGCTGACGTAAGAGAGCTTGCGTCGCACATAGAAGAGCATGTCGTCCTGACGTGGTGACCATTTCTCCATGAAGTATGTGGAGAACATCCATGTCCAGAACACAATCCGGTCATCCTTAAAACACCCTGGAAATCAAGATTCTGAGCTAAACACAACAGGCCATGGACAGTACTGCATAAAACAAATTATTTCCTTTAAATAAGCGTGTAATTGAAGAAACCATTTATACAGACTTCTTAGTCACTACAATTGGCTCATTGATGCTCATATTGATAGTAAGAGTCTGTTACCTCTACGGTACACTGTTGCACTCAGACAAGCCCCTAGGTCCCCAAAATATTTATTTAAATTATTTAAACCAATCAAAATACTTTAACCCATGTCCAAGAACAGCTCAGTGAGGTATGGGAGTTGCCATCATGCTTCATTTGGTGGTGGGACATGCTTTTATGAAGAACAACCTTTGAGGCACATAGTATGTGATCAATTGGCAAGATAAATTGCATTGTTTAGCATATTTACATTTATAAAACAATTTTTAAAAAAAAATTGATTTTCAGTAAAACCCGAAAAACATCGTTTACAGCAAAAACAATTTAAGTACCATTACACACAAGTATCAGAGAGTTGCATTAACAAACTTATTCTAACAATTACAGTTAAAACTCACCCTCCTTCCTGCTCCATCCCATCTCACCCCACCCCACTCCTCCTCCCTGTCCCCTACATCCCAACCAGTCCAGCCCTCCCAACCACCCAATTAACTCCATATATCTTACACAAACATATAGTTAAAAAAAATATATACTTTAACATACTGTTAAAGTGGACCTAAAAGGGAATTAGCTGCAAATGACCTCAGTGCTTTTGATGTTCACAATATAAGTGGACTTAAAAGGGGACTCGATTCTCTTTCTGGATATTTTTAGCACTGATGAGATCTCAGACCACTTGTTGTTCACACCACAACTTCTTCAGAACTCAGAGCCCAGCTGTGCAACACTGCATTATGGAGAGTGTAATTAAAAATGGTTACTTTACATGTTGCTATCATTTGTGGATGAAAAATGGTTGCAGAACCAGCAATTTTATGCACTGTGCCTCTGCCACACGATTGGCTGATTAGATAATTGCATGAATGAGAAGGTGTACAGGTTCCTATTAAACTGCTCGGTGAGTAGCTATTGTTCCTGACACATTATTATTATTAGAACCCTATTGTTTTTGTTAGGGTGTTTCTTCTTCTCCTTTTTCTTCTTTTTCTGCCTGAAAACTAAGTGTGCAGACCAAACCGTAAGTCGTAGAGAAGTGAAACTTGGTCAATATGTAGCTACTCAGGTGAGCGAGATGAGCCCCATCGTCCTGATGGTGGCGCTACGGCGCAGCGTTATACGTCTTGGCCCGTATCTCATGACCAGTATGGCCTATAGATTAAATTATTTTTCTACTTGTTCCTTGGCTCAAACCAAACCAAAAAGCCTCAAGAACCATTAAGCTCCACCCACTTAGATTTTTTTGCTAAATTGCATAATGTGCCAAACCTACTTTTATGAACTAGTCCGTGGACTTTTGGCACATCTTCACAAACTTGGTGTCAAAATACTCAGCAGCGTGTGAACCTCAATAATTATCAAAAACATGTTGACATTTGTAAACAATATGGCTGCCAGATAACAACCAATACCATCCAGGCGGAGCTAGGTTTACTCAAACAGCTGTAAGAATCTGAGGACGTAAGCAAAGTTTGAGGCGTGGTCATGTATAGGGAGTTAACTTCAAATAGCTGTTTCTCATGAACCGTAAGTCCAATTGAGCTGAAATTTTGTATCCTGCATCTCTGTCTTGATCTGTAAATGTGTCAAAAAAACATGGCTGCCATCGGCCAATCAGATTGCAGCAGGCATTTGACAGGGTTAAAATTGAGCGATCGTCACAAAACTTGAATGGCATGTCAATACTGCGACCTACTAGCACCCTATGCAACGTCACGCGAATTGGCCACTGGGTGGAGCTACTCATGTTTCCAAAATTAAAAACACGCATATCTCTTGTCAAATGAGGTCTATAGTCGAAAAGTCTTGTGCTCTGCTGATTCCTTGGTTCAAGCCATAAAAACTTGCCTTTTGCACCATTTAGCTCCGCCCACTCAAAGGTAAGGTAATTTGCATAATATACAAAACCTACTTCTGCAAACTAGTCCAAGGGTTTTAGGCCCATCTTCACAAAAGTGGTGTCAAAATACTCAGTATAGTCTGAAGCTCAATAATTATTTTTTAAAAAGTTGACATTTGTAAACATGATGGCCGCTAAATGCCAATCAATCCTTTCAGGCGAGGCTTTATTGATTCTTATGAAACTTCAAAGGCATTTTGGGTAAGTGTGCAAAGGTTGGGGTGTGGTCATCAATAGGGGACGGATTTAGTCCTAATTAACTGTTAATCAGGAACTGTAAGTCTGATCAAGCTGTAATTTGGTATTCTGCACATTTGTGGTCATCTGTAAGTGGATTTGTGATGATAACTTGATGACTTGAAAAACATGGCCGCCATTGGCCAATCATCTTTCAGCAGGCATTTGACAGGGACCGCATTGACCTATTGTCACGAAACTTGAACGGTATATTCATCTATGGTCTCAAGTGTTCAAGCAATCGGCCAAAAACTGGCCACTGGGGGCGCTAACAGCTCGGACTCCACTTATTGCCGCTTGCGGCTATATTTATTATTATTATTATTATTATTATTATTATTATTATTAATATTATTACTACTAACTACTTAAGCTTAATAGCATAATTGCTTATGCCACAATGCCTCCATTAGCCTACCTTACTTGTTTTTTTATCTGTGAGGTGGAAACTGCAGCTGTGCATGAACGAAAGCCTCAAGTTATTTAGCCATAAAGAAAAATGTGAAGCGAACTGGGACCGCTTTGTTTTTACAAGACACAAATCAAGTGGACCACAAAATGAACCACAAACGAACTGCACTCAGACCACCTCCAGACATTTTCATTTGTGATTTATTACCATTGTGGCACGGTGTTGCACCGAGGCATCAAATTCTATTGGGCGTGTAAAATAAATTTTGTAATTATTTAGTGGTACTATATAATCTAAGCAATAAGGTGGAATAATTTTTCCCCATGTAACACCAAACTGTGTGCGGTAGAGGGCTAACATGGAGACACAGAGAGAGAGAGAGACTAATCACTCACCAACCAAAAGAAGGTGATGTAAAACTGATCAGGGCAGCACAATTCTCTGCCAGTGCTTGTCGCTGGGTGGCAACTGTTCGCGTCTGAGACAGTCCCAGCCTGGGTTGTACCCTGCATGTTGCCCATCCTGCATCAGGACGTGTGATCTCGCTAATAAGGCTTCCTTCTTTGTGAAAGAACATTAATGCTGCATGATGGACAAAATACTATCCTTTGATTATACTGCTTCATATTGCAATTGTAATATGCCTTGTAGTATGTTAAAACCACATTGGTAAACCCTTCATTATTTCAATCCATATAACTCCACAGAAACACACATCAGGAGCGCCTGGCTCTGATGTTCACAGCACACAGTAAAACATTTACAGATTAGTTATAGGGCCATTTTTATATAATGCCAGCTTTTGTTATATTGGTTAACCACTGTGGTAATGGAGAACAAACATATTGTAGATCCCTAAATTAGATGCTTTGCATGCATGGTACATGTACACACTGGAGCCAAAATCAAGTACAAAGGTAACAGGCATAATGCACAAAGGGCAGGAGAAAAGGTGATTCAATCTGACATGTGGACAAGATAATGTTTGCATGGCAAGACAAGGCAAGTCTCAAACAACAGCCTGAGAATAAATTCAATTTACACCATATCTCCCCCACTAAGACCATTTTCATACTTGGCCTGAATACTTATGATCAACCTTGGATATTGGGCTTGTTTGAGGCAGATGATCATCATCATCGCAGAAGAATTCATTCCCAACCGCGGATGGATTGCACAATTCTACAAATCACTACCATCGTGCTCAGAAGTTTTCGTGAAATGGGAGACAATAGGCACATCCTTTTACTGGTCTTACTAATGTTCCTTGGGTCCTGTTACTAACATTCAAAGCGTGATGAACATGTGTGGCATGTCTTCATGTTGGAGCACGTGCAAACGATGCACCTTCTTTGCTTGACATTTTTAGCCATGCAATCCGTCACGAAACGCGTTTTGTGCAATGCTCTCAGTCCAAGAACAAACTCACTACAGTAACCCTACTCCAGGCCTACAAAATTCTGGTTTCATAGCATTTGGCCTATACTGATGAATAAATAATAGTGATAAAATGAGACCCATCACAACGACCCATTACTTTTCGGTGATCCTCCAGCTGCTCTCTCAAGACTTTATAATTGGGTGTGCACAGCACACTTCTCTCAGGATTACACTGAGAACCAAGGCCAGACGCCTACTTGTGCCAAAAACTCACCGCTCTGAAACGTCTCGTTACACTTGCTCCTTTTCTTTCCATTCTTTCCAGCCCTTGGATTCCATTGTCTATTTTCTTGGGTTCTTGATATCTGTTTTTGACCCTAGCCTGTCCACTTGGTTATCATTTATGGATTTACTCTGACAATGATTGTAAAAAATGTCTGAATAAGACTCTGCAATTGACTCCAGCCCGGTCTCCAGGGTCCTCCATCTTACATATTACTAGTGACAGTGGCCTGAGTGACAGTTCTGTCTGCCATGTTTTTCACACTTTTATAGAGCTAGGTCAAGACCAGCCATGTAAACCATCAAAGCCATCTCCTGCTTTGTGCCATGTATCACAGCATGGAGCCGCAGTTAAGGACCTGAACCGTAAGGCACACACGCGCACACACACACAATGTTGTACAGCAATAAAAAACAGCAGTTTATTTCTATTAAATGCATTGTAGTGAAAACATAGGGCCTTTACCCACTGAACAATTTACTGGAACCTTTGGCACCAGAAAACTGGAACTGTGCTGGTTTTTGGTACCTGATCATCATTGGCACCAACAGGAACTAATGGTACATGGGGTGGAGCTTGCAGCACTGCTCGTTGCTGACTGGTTACACCTATCACGTCACACAACTTGCAACACCATACACACAGATAAACACAGAGGAGTGATATAACCGATCCAAGAAAATGGAAAAACCTGATCTAAGGAACCACGAGGAGGCAGAGGCACTGATTTGATCTCAGCCAGTGTAAGCTGGTTAACCATACAGCCAAATCACATAATGAAACAAATTTAATCCAAGCACTTCTTTCATGTTGGACTTAACAATGAGGTAATCACTGTGGTGATGTCGTTGTGCGTAATGATGATGTAGTTGCTTTTACTGTCTTCACTATGACCAAGTTGGTAGAAAATTAACTGGAACCCTAAGTTCCATTTACTCCCGTTTGGGACAGTTCTTGTTTTTGAATGTGCATTGGAAAAACTCCCACAGTCGTTTGTATACGACAGATTTTAAGTCACAGTAATGTGGATTCACTGATGTGAATTTCTGCATAGACTCTCATTCTACAAATCTCAAAATCCAGAATCTCTGAAAAAATTAACTACAATTCTGGGGAAAAGGCCATTTTTCGTGGCAAGTCCACCCACCGAAGTGAAACTCTGGCCATTCCATTGAAAAGGTCACTTATGCAAGCAAGCTGACCTGCTTGATGCCATGATGAACCTCACACAGTTTTATTAAAGGACTGATAATGTCAAACATCCAGAAATGGAAAAGTCTAAACACTTTTGAAAACCCATAGCATTAGCGTTAACCTTGACGTTAATAATCACAGTCCCACCCTTATTACATCTGAACCCATGTGAGATAATTCACAAGATTGCACTAATGTCTTCATGGCTCTTGAGCTACATGAGCCACCGTTTTTCAATGAGCGCTGCTTCTGGGCCTGCACCCAGACAAAGTGGCATATTTTGGTCCAGTGTCTGTCTGAAATTTACTCCATATGCCTCTACCTCTTTACCATGCCATTCTTCACCAGAGGAAATCAAGCAATGTTCAAAATCTATCCTTAAAGAAAGAGAGTTCTAAATACTCTACCTCAAGGATGTTTGTCTCCTAAAACTGCTTTGGCATTTAATCTAGGTTGGACTCTTGGTAGGAAAAGAGGAAACAAAATAAGGAAACTAGGCAAGGAACTGAAATTCTGCTCAATGGGAATTGACCCAAAAAGAAAAATGCTATTTATTTCCTATCTTGGGGATCAACAACACCGTGACAACAGGCAACTGCCTGAGAGATGCCAGTTCTTTTCCCTCAGTATACACAGAGATATGCTGATAAGAATAATTTTAACACTTGGTTGGGACAGTATTGAGACAACTTGCACAATATTTTTGTGTAATACTAAAATGTATTAATATATAATTTTATATATTAAAATCCTTATGAATCGTTTACATGTTTGTGGGGATACGACTGTATATTATTTTAGACAAATTTGACATACCGTTAACCTTGTTACTTGTATAGAGATGCTATTTGTATGCATAATAAGGTCAAGGTAGAATATATTTTTTAAGGTAGACTATATTTTAAAGGCAGGCTATATTTTTAAAGAACAAACATACCAGGAAAATAAATTCTACATTGTTTTGATAAACTATTGACGGCTGGGACAATTCTTTTGACAAATCCTAACTAAATAATTTAATACTTGTACTTCTGCTGCAGTTTTATAAGCATTTAATCACATCCTCTTTGGAAATGTGAAGTTGTAAGAGGTTTTTTAGTTATCATACCTTGAATTTTTCACTGTTCCTCCCCTAGGTGTTGAACGTTTGAACCATAAATTACTGACCCATTGATGCAGTTATATGCCCAGTGGACGCCTAGGCTATAGGTCATTTTAGTGCTAAAGAATTTATCATTTTTTACTTCCTTAGTCCTTCTTAGATCCACAAAGCAGAAAGAGCAGCTTCAAGGGGACTATTCAGACTTTTTTGGGCATTTTATACCCGGATCAACAACATCTATAGTACCAGTCAAAAGTTTGGACACACCCGTTTTCTTTAGTTTTACTATTCACTACTATTTTAGAATAATAATAAAGACTTTATTATCATTAACACTCTGTACACAGTGACCAAGAAAAGTGTTAAACAAATCAAAACTATTTTAGAATTCTTAACAGAGTTGCTGCAGCTGCATGAGGGAGCTTCACCCAGGAGGCTTTTCTTAAACTTCCCAAATAGGCCGAGTGACTTGTTGTCTCCTAAATAAAACTATGTGTTTGGGGAAACAATTTAATTTTAAGTAAAAAATAATACATTTTGATTCAGAAATAAATGTATACATGGGCATTAACCTCATTATTTACATTTGTTTTGTACATTTGTCAAACAAATTTCAACTATAAGCCTTTATCAAAATGTCTTTAAGACAATGAAAAATATAGATTAAATCTAGTGTGTCCAAACTTTTGACTGGT
>JAOUQW010070769.1:0-13600 GCA_028565825.1 Olivaichthys viedmensis
GAACAGTGTAACTGGTTTGGGTTCGGTGGTGGAAAGCTCAGGAATAAAAAAATATATATATATAATAATCTTGATTTGTATAACACTTTTCATTTTGAGTCCAAAATCTCAAAATGCTTTACATATAAAAGACTAATTTGTCAAACAAAGTATTGATGATAAAGCGCATTAATGAAGCAATTTACAGTCATCATTAATGAATGAATTCTGTGAGAATAACAAAAAAGTATGAATAATGAATAATAAAGGCAACATAAAGACAAAGATAAAAGACACAATTATTATTATTATTATTTAATAAAACTGTGTTGCGATCATATTTATTTATTTGTTTGTTTTGTTTCATTAGTATTTATTTATTTTAGTAACTGAAAGTTGTAGGCTAAAAGTTTACAAAGCCCACAACAGAGTTTCTGGCAGGCCGTGAACGAGCGCCCTCTTGTGGCTGAGCACATGTACATGTGGTATGTCCAGCTTCTCTAACGAAGCAGACTTAAACTAGCCCACTTCTGTCCTATAGTTGTATCCATCTGATGTTGCATGAGTCAATGTTTTTCTGCTTATCTAAAGTTGTATTCAAATATGTGGTTTTGCTTTCAGGATCGTTTTCTCATGCATCATGTGCTGCAGGCCATCTGCACATACTTTTCAGTGTGAGTCACTGTGATGAAGTGCTTGTTGTGTCAGTCGTGCAGCTGGATTTGAAGCTGTAAACTGTGATCAGGGTACACTGTCAGAATAATAACAGCTGTCCACTACACACAGCTTTAAGATTTGCTTGGTGCAGTGGTTCTCAATCCCAGGGGAACACCAAGCATTTATTCAGTCTGACTGATGAATTGAAACGTGCATGTTAAAGCTGGGAAAACAAAAATCAGCACTGCTGAAGCTCTTGGAGATTTAAAAAAAAAAGAAAAAAAGAAAAGAAAAAATGCTTCAGGTTGAAGACCTGTAGATCAGCAAACTGAGGATAGTCAGCAGCTGGATTTAAAAAAAAGTAATATCCCAATGATCTGTTGAATTGACTTGTGTGAGATACACCAATTACACATAAACGGTTATGCATTTGACTGTTCTGATTAGAGGTCAACGGAAAGTTCAAATTGAACCCCATATATATACACAACCGCTGCCCTGCTTTTTTACTTTGAGGAATATACTATATACAGGTATATACTTTGACACATTTTTCATTGGTGGATAGGTCTTAGAAGGAAGCTGAAATGAACTCCATGGCGTTCATTCTATGCCAAAAGTATCAAATAAGATTATGAGATCTGCAAGCAAAATATGAATGATCAAAATCTAAAAATTAGGTCTTGCAAATAATTAAATCAAGCCCATTTCCCCAATAACTTACTCTTTACTACTTTTTTAATTAAAAAAAAAAAATTGTGAATTTTGCTGATGCGTTTTTCTGGATTGCTGTCTCTGTTTGATACACCTTTCACAGGTGGGTCTTAGAAGAAGGCATGCATCTGAAATGTCAATCAAAGTCCTCTGACACTTCACCACGCCCACTTAATGAACCGTGGCATTTCCCCCAACATGGCGGAACAAAATGGAGTACTAAGTAGCTTACTATAATGCTGTTACATTACATAAGCACTGTTGACAGAATAATAAGCTTAAATTTGATTAGTTGCTTCATTTGTGGATACATATATTTGTGGCCATACACGTGTCTGTACCCCATCCAGTTCAAACTAAACTAACAAGTAGTTAGCTAAGCACCAAGTTAAGACTTAGCCTTGTATCTATGGCCACTTTTAGTTTTAACCATTGTATAAACATTGTATATTTCTTTGTCTGTTCATTTACTTTCCATCCCAAATTTTTTTCCATATCAATGGTGGCAATTGTAACCTTCCAGTGTCTGGTAGCTAGCTAATTAAATTACTCCGTGTTGTAAGTTAGCATTTGTTAGCTAGCATCCCATTCACTATAGGCTATTAGCTAGCATATTCTGTTTGTGTCAGTGCTTGTACTGTAAATGACGTCGGTCCCTCCTTATGTTCTCCTTACAAAAGGACCCTTGGGGACCCCATCCAAATGAGCTGTGTCTCAAATCGCATACTTATGTGCTTTTCTCGGCGATGTTCACGTGTATGTAATGTGACTACATAGGTAAGCATACACCTTAAATGTCTATTAGTTAACTTAGAGTTTGGAAGCCTCTTGCGATTTGAAATTTCACATCCTGAAATTGTAGCTAGAAATTTCAAATCGCAAGAGGCTTCCAAACTCTAAGTTAGCCAATAGACATTTAAGGTGTATGCTTACTTCTAAAACTCATCCACCCATAAAAAAATGTGCCAAAAGTCAGAAGCAAAGGATGAATTCCAGAAGCAAAGGAAAAAAAAAACCCACCAAAAAAAGTCTTCAACATGCACGTTTCTAAGTCTTAAAAAAAAAAAAAAAAATTGGGTTTCATAAAATTTGTAATTTTTATTTGCAGCATCTATTTTTAGATTTTGATACTTTGTGGATCTTGTAATTTTGTCGTAATACTTCGGCACAAAATTAACTTCATACATGTCCTTTTGAGTGAAACAAAATTACCCTAAAATAAACAAGGCAGAAAAAAAAACAAGAGATGCTTGTTTAAATGATAAAATGAGCCCAAGGTAACAAAAATGACCCACAGTAAAAATGATAAATAATTATCTAATTACCTTTCTAATGACCAGATTACTTTTAAACCCACATTGTTTTTAATCACCATTCTTTTTATCAAAGAATATTTATTGGCTCCACTCTTATGCATGACCGCCCTATATATTAATGGTAGTCTTGTGGTATAAGTGATAAATAATGAACAACAGAACAGTGATAAATAATAAGAGGTGCACTGTTTTAAATTAAACATCTTTGAATTTATCAAATCAAATGACTGTTTATCACTGATTGCTTAATTTTTACTTCACATGCATTTTTACCAAATCTTTTTTTATTTATTATTTTTTGTTTTAATACCTCAAAACATTCATTAGCGCCTTAAGAGCTTAGTGTAGCGCATGTACCGTATATAAGCTACTGTAATGATGCAGTTTATGATGTAACATGCCAATATATTTTAATACCCAATATATTTTGATACACAGGAATTGTGTGAACCAAATTTAAGAGCTTCTGAAGGTATTTTTCACATCACTATCTACTGATTTTTTACCTCTATGGCCTGACTATGAACTAATAATAGCTACATGCTTCCAATCCTTTTTCTAATGAAGAGGTGAGGCCAAGGGCTTCATTCATCTTTACTAATAGGTGTCACCTAAATGAAAAGGTTACTCGCTGTGTATGAAGGGCAGGGGCAATGGGTCAGCCCCTGGTCATTTGTCTTTGTTATTAATGAAATTGTGAAGATGCTTTTCTATATACAAGCTGTTGAATGTTAATGATTACAAATAAATGGTGACGTGTAAGTTTTCTTACTATGGTTTAAGACATCAGGACAACTCCAAAAAACACTGCTGTAATTTTTTCACTGCCCTCCATTTTGCTCCACTTCTGTCATCAGTGCGTTTTCCGCATCCTCACTATGTAGGGCATCGATCATACTCTTCCCCTGTGCATGAGAGGTGTTTAATTTCGCTGATCACTGAAACGTAATCGGCATCTCTTTCTACTGAAGAATACTCACTGCTGCTGCAGTCCTTCTGTGTTTGTCTCAAACCGCCTTAGTGGGCAGTTCCCTGGCGCCCCTGAAAGTGTGGACTTCGGCCTTTTCTTGTCAAAGACAATTAAAACTTCATAAGGGCACGTGTTTACTTGGCAAGAGAGGTAGACTGACACAGCAGAAGTTACTTAAGATACTCTGGGGTAAAGATTGAAGTCACCTTGCCGAGTGCACCACACACACAGTGTGAAAAAGACCAGTAATTGAACGGGGCCTTTTCCGTGTTTCTCTCTGCTGGACTGGCTGTTCGCTGTCCTGAAATGGAACTGACAATTTAATCCTTGTACATCTACCTCTTAGGAGTGTCGATTCCTACTCTCCTTGATCTTGCTCACTGACTGGAATATGAGCTTCAAGTCCAGAAGGACAGTACTAGACACTCGGCAAAGCCTTTTCAAGCAAGCACAAAGAACCGCGTAAAGACTCAAAGTAGACCAGCAAAGCTACAACCAGCAAAGTTTCTTCCTGACACTCAGAAACCACCTAAGACTTTTCTTCAGGTATCACAGGTCCATTACAAGAGCACCGAAAAAGTAAATTAAGGTTTACTGTCCATATTGTGAATACAGGAACCACTTCCTTAACAGTTGTGCAAATTTTAAGCAGCTGACCAGAGACCAGAAAAAGAATTGGATCAGAACTGATGATAGATGCTGCCGCTCTGGCCATGGTCATCAGGTGGTTCGCTGCACATTGTAAGACACGTAATAGGAGGCACTTGCTTGTGTTGCATGTTGTGAATGAAAGAATGAAGAAGGCAGCTTAGCAGTCTACTGTGAAGAGCTCCTGTCTGGTGAGCATAGCCAGTGAACATACAATTAGAAGGTACTACTAGGTACTACTACAGGGAGATCGGCCCCTGTAAATACAGTATATGCTGTGCTTGATGACGGATCAGAGCGGACCATCACCTTCCATGCTGCCGCTCAGCAGTTAGGGATATAAAGACAACCTGAAGACTTAGTGCTCGGCACAGTCAGACAGGACCTACAGGTTTGCTACTACAGCAGCTTGACAAAGTCTACCCAGTACTGCTAATGTTCTGACTGTCCTCACCTTATTACGTCCATAAAGTCTGTCAGACTGGGCCTCTCTGGTAGCCCTGCAGCGGGGAGGACTCAATTTGGTTGGACTGTCCAGGGCCCAGCACAAAAGCTAAGAGATAACCCCACAGCAGTGTCTCTTCACATCCACATCACCCTCTGCTGATCTGTACACCAAAGTAGAGAGGCTGTGGCAGATGAATGTGCTGCCATATCGCAGTGAGAGAGCTGTCACTACGTCACAAGATCATGAGGCAGTGTATATTGCCTCGGTTGAAGTTTCATGTTAAGACGAGTTTGCTGGACAGTTTACTGCTTAATTGTTGTTTTTGTTGTGCCTGCAGCTAATCGTGAGTATTGCTCTATATCCTTTATAAGCAAGTTTAAGGTGAAAGGATTTACTGTTTGCCATATTATGCTACTTGGAAACTTATAGATCACAGTTGATTGTTACAGGTATTGTTATCATTTGCATTACTATTATTGAATGATATATTCACATTCGAGAGATAATGGGTAGTGTTTAGTTGTATATATTGCAAATACACAGCAGTTTTTTGCTAGGTAGTGTTAGGTAGACCTTGTAATGTCTGTGTATGTGCATGCGTGCATGTTGATATCATGTAAAACCTGCGTGCCAATCATGACAACATATACTGTGTAATGTTTGCAGGTGTTAGTTTTTATTACTGCCTACTTTTCTCCTGTGTTTGCATGTTTAAAATTTAGATGTGATCATTATTTGCTCCATTATAGTCCACGATAGCATCTAGGATTGCTTACAGTATCTACCATTGCAATGTAACAAAACCTCATGTTCTAATTATAATATCTTTTGTATTGTTTTATTTGCAGAACTACAATTAATAAACAACCTTCAATAGATTTCCCAGTTTATGTTAGCTGATTTCTCCCTCTAAAGTCAAATAGTGACACTCATTTGCGTGTTTTAGCCAGATACCCTGTAATGATTCAATGTTTCTAGAATCAGCATTGAGTATTCTTAGGCCCTACATCGCTACTATTTTTTACACAGACTCAACATGCACAGGGATGTGAATGAATGGACTAATTTAACTAAGTGAAAGTGCTGAATGGTTTTGTCACAGATCTGTAATGCAATGTAAGCATCAGCATGCCTCAGTAATGACAAGCATGCCTTCTAGTCAAAATACACACACAAATGGGCATACACACAGAAACAGATAAACAAACACACACACTTTTGGAAAAGTTCAAATTGCTGATTTGTGCCAAAAGATTTGTCTCTCAATTATTAACCATAACGTCATGCATTATTAACAAAGTTAGATCAGTTAGTTCGAAACTCAGTGCAATCACTGCACAAAAAAAGAATCTGAGTCATTTACAATAACTCTCAGGGCAGATATAAAAGCACTTACTGAAGGCCTGAAAAACGTGAGTTACGGGATGGCAGTCAACATGGACAAACAGAATAATGGTTATATGTGCTACTTGTGTGTCACAAAATACTTGTCACAAACATAGATATACATAGAGATCTAGATAGCTGATGGCATCATTTCTTACAAAGCCACGTGAAGTATGATGTGTATGCACATAAACATATCCAATATAATACAAACATATTCGCAAAAATGCAGATATAATAAAAATTCTAGGGTGTGCAGTGTTTTCCTTCAAGAAAACCAATTTGGGTGTTGTGGAGAGACATTTTATGTGCAAGTATCCGTGTAAAAGTTTTATTTCACTGCTTTACGAGTTACAGGAGTAACTGATGTTAGCTTGTGCATGCATTGTCTAGTGTTACATGAAGGATTATAATAACTTATATTTTATAAGTTAACTTTTATAATTAACTTGCATTAATAACTTGGCTAGCTAAGGAAGGTGGCCAATTTTCTCACATTAGCTATGTGCCAGTGGAGTGAAATCCTCAGTAGTGCGCACTCTGTCGCCCATCTAGGGCTCTCAGTCGTCACGTTTGAATTTTTTTTTTACAACTCAGTTGTGAAGACCTATGTCTCCGCTGAGAAAAAAAAACCATTCAAAATATTGTTTTACTTATATTAACTTATATTCTTAACGTGAATAGGCCTCAACGCTTCCAGTAAACATTTCCCCATCAGGATCTGATGGTTTCCAAGAGTTACAAATGCAGAATATATATAGTGTGTAGTTTAATGGAATTGTTGTACCTTAATGGAATATCTGCCAGTTCCGCCTAGCTAACCATGAATGCTATATATCAGTGCTTTCTTGTTTCCTTGCAGACATGCCTTGATGTGCAGGATCATTATAGAAGTCCAGTAGGTCCATTGAATCATCATTAAACCACAGCTTATTTCTACAAGGTCACCATCACAGACCACCAGACTTTTGTGGGACACCTTAGACTCCCATTAGAAAACCATTAAACGTGTCTATTAGTCTTAGGTCAACTGTTAAACCATTAAGAACCTGTATATAGTGATATGAACCAATATATAAGACACAAAATACCAATACTAACCATTACAAACCATAATAAAACCACCAGGACCCAATATAAATCTGTAATGTTTTTTTCAGCAGGGATATGAATGTTTTATGAGGGTTTTAAGTAGGGACTTAAAACTAAAGTCTAACAATAATTGTTGGGTAAAAATAGTAAGAGACAAACACACTCAAATCACAAGAGATGAAGAGAATCAGAGCGGAAACTCTAGACTCGTACGGGTGGGGAGAAGCTTCTGATAGACGGTATATGGAAGTTATAAAAAACAGTTAAAGTGCCTTCATTCTCTGCCCACGTTTCCCTTAAGAGGCCATATTTACTTCAGATTCATTTGTGTCTGTGTGTGTGCCAGCCTGAAGTATGTGGTTTTAGTGTCTAAAGCTGTAAAGTGGGAGTCTGTATGTATATGTGTATCTGTCTGTGATGCGTGTCTTTGTCTGCAAGACTCAGTAAATTTATCTTGCATTGCACATGAGGAAGCGACTCTGAGTGATAGAGATATGTACAACCCCACTTTTCTAACTATTTCATCTCAGTCAGAGGTACATATAAGACTTAACCATTTAAGTAACACATACAACCCTACTTCCAAAATGTCCAAATTTATGAAATAAATAACAGGTTTGAGATGATAAGAGTACAGTTTACAGGACAACTTATGACACATTTTTTTAATATGGTGATGTCTCCCTCTATAAAATGATCAAATATCAAAGAGTCTGGTTCCTTTTATCTTCTAGTCTGCTTGAGTAATACCTCTGCTTAAGACGTCCAGCTTAACCAAACTAATCTCACCAACTCCAGACCTTTTTCTTCTCCTTCCATTTCTGTCCAAGACCCTGGAACGTGCAGTTCCCACACAGCCATCTTCATATCTCCAACTAAATGACTTCCTGGATGCCAACCAGTCTGGATACAAGGCCATGCATTATTCTGAAACTTCTCTCCTTACAGTCACTAAAGCTCTTCACAAAGCCAGCGAGAACTCTACATCTTCTGTCCTCATCCTTCTCATCCTGACAGCAGCCTTTTGATACTATGATTTACCAGGTCCTCATTTCTAACTCTGGCTGACTTGGGCGTCGGGAGCTACGATCTGACTTGGTTTTCATCGTATCAACAGGATTGATCCTACTACGTAGCATGGAGAGATTCAGGTTAATTATCACACAGCCTTACTATTGGAGGTTCCCCCAGGGTTCAGTTCTTGGTCCGCTCTTCTTTCTATATACTAAATCAAAGGGCTCTGCACCACATTATCTACATACCCTGGTTCAAAACTACACACCTGCATGCCAATTTCAGGGTCAAGCATGCTAACTTAACATAACTAACTTTGTTATTCAGCAGCTCGCTTATAGCAAGGGTATTTATCAGTGTTTAAAAAATGGAGGCTTTGTATATTGTTTTCTTACTGATAACTGAATGATTAGAAAATAACACTGTCGTGTCAAAGTTATTTAACTAAGTTTCTACTATCCACCGCATATAGGCTAACATTATACTGTGGCAATAGCTGCTATCTACTGGGGCTCACATGATGTTTTGCGGCTATTGAATCCTGTATATAGTTGTAAATAACGCAATGTTTATGTAACACAAGTTCAATATCGGTGTTATAATGTTGTTAGATTTGGATATGTGCTATTAGGTTATGATAGAGAAAACAGTGTGGGGGTTTTATGTGTTCTTAGGAGGTTACCATTTGTGTGTGTTATAGGTAGAAAATGGATATTAGTTTAGGAGACAAAGAAAAAATACAGAGGAGTTACTGTGTTGTGCTTTACTCCTTGACCTTCTTTGGTGCAAATAAACTTCAGTCATGGCTCGTATTCTTGCAGCTATGTTTCATCCGCACGCAAACAGCACCACAATACTATTGTTGTTATGGTTACATCTCGGAGGGCGCTTTTAAATAAAACATTTCCATGTACTGTAGCATATAAATAATGCTTTTCTGCACAAATCTATGTGATTCATTTTCCTTATTATCGTTTAGCTGTGTGGTAGTGTGGGCAATAGCAATAATATAGGCCTAGACTAAACTGTTATTTATGCTTGTTTAAATAGTTTGATTTTGAACTGTGATTAAATTTTCAATTCGATATATGTTAGAGATGTCTTGATGTTAAAAAAATAACGCTCAACTGCCAACCATTCAGAAAGATGTATTTCTGCCACAAAACACTGCAGTGACAATGCAAGTATTAAATTATCTGGTTAAGGAAACTGCTAGAAGCTGCCTCTCCTGGAGGTCTCTGTTTGCGGTCCAGTATTCAGACATTGATGATGATCTCTAATTTAAGCGCTCAAATTAAGCCTGTCCAATGCCTCCTCCTGGAGGGCTGCCACACAGGACCCCTCCAGGCTCACTTTGAATTACTAACACACCAACAGTAAGCTACAGCAGTTCAAATGATCCAATTATAACCCTGATTAATAATGCAACCAGGTAATTAAATACATAGACTGAGGACTAGAATTCTCTATGGATTGGCATTAAAAGCTAATGAATGATTTAACCCTTAAACCTTCAGTGAAGAGGATTTTCTTTTGTATATAATGCCATTGCTGCTTCATTTCATACCTAAACATAAGCACTTTAAGTATTTCCATTTCCATTTAGTGATTTGGCAGACGCTTTTCTCCAGAGCGACTTACAAAACGTGCAAAGCACCTACAAGATCTGCAAAGACTCATAACCTGAGAATAGAGACTAACGTTGTGTAAGTGCATAAACAATAAATCAAATAAGTTCAGAAACCCAAGAAGTAATGAAAAGACACTTGGTAACAAAAATGACATCGAAAGAAACATCACTTCACTTCATGTTGCCTCCATCTCATCCATAATTTTCTGATAATGGGATGCTTTGTTGGCTGTTATCTCTTACTTAATGTCCTCTTTGAAAATGTATGGCTGTAAGAGATACTGTGATATACCAAAACTGTGATATTGACTTGTACGGTATACTGTTTCATCTGTAGTTTCTGCACTGAGATTGGTTCTTTGATATTTTGTGTGAGTGTGAAACTGCAAATGGAATTTTCAAAAAAAATTAAAAAGATTTTAAGATTTTAAAACGATATTGACAACTGTACTAAAACGTACAGCTGTATTTGACCACTTTAATACAAAAAAAATGCACAAATGATTTGAAGGTGCAAATGTGTAAGGAAAAGAAATATACAAGTACATTCAAGTCCACAGATATGTTAAAATAGCAGTTATAAATCCATTTCATACATAATATTTGATATTTGAGGGTCAAAAAGATTTCTACATCAACGTTTCTAACATATCATGGCCATTTCAGGTCCATTTCATCTATAATCTCAGTTTACTGAAATTTATAATGACCAAATAACTGAATCAAGGGTATCAATTTATTTTCAGTAGATAAGACCTTTTGTTCGGCTCCAGAATTCACACCCTTGTGTTTAAATATTTTTCAAGCTCAAGAAACCTAATCAAGTCTGGCCCTTCGGTCTTCACTGAGGCATCCCAGCACCCACAAGGCCCAATCAAATCCGACACACACAACTCACATGCGCATTGTCCTCAAAGGACAACGGATGTCAGTTCCTTCATTTCCACACACTCCCCTTGAGAAAATGTATGTCTCCATCAGGCCATAGATATTCAATGGAAATCATTGAGTATGTTTACACAACACAAATGTAATTGATATGTCTTTTTGGGAACCTTTCCAGTTGCTTTTGGCAAGTGTTTATCAAAGATGAAAGCAACATAATCTAATTGAGGAACTGTACAATGCTGAATCACTGTGTAATAAAGATGGCATTTTATATTCCTTGTTGCCTTGCATCATCATTAAATTCAGTCTAACTACCAGCTTCTGCAACCACATGGCTGACATTTAAAGTCAAATTGCTGACTGGAGAATTGTACTTATTTTTTAATTTATTTGGATGTTCCTTGGATGTTGCTCATTCTTCCCTGAAAGGCTGACTTAAATGAACCATGCACTGAGGTATTTTTATGCAGCAGCTGTCTGTGAAAGTGCATTCAAGTATGAACGTGCATCTGAATGTCCTTGTTATGTATAAGCCTGGAGTGGTCACTGCTACCGTTGCTCTGCTTTTTACCGATTAATTAGATTAATTATTTGCTGAATCTATTGGATGGATGGATACTTTATTGATCCTGAGGGAAATTGTAGAAATTATTATCAAAATAAATTCCAATAAGGATACTCTCCAATTATAAACTGTATTCCATTACATTCAATATTATATCCAAATATGCATATTTTTGTTTATTTGTTAAAAAAAAAATTCATGAATGCAAAAATAGTGATAGTTTGAATTTTTCGCAATTGTGTTGTAGGCAGTGATTACCGTGTGTGTGTGTGTGTGTGTGTGTGTGTGTGTGTATGTGATCTGTGATCTGACCCCTGGGCAACAAGGGAGCGATTCAGCAGTGTATTGTCCTTCAGAGGGCTTTTCATCTTGACTCAGCCACCTGAGTCATGGCATACCTGGGCTTTCATTGCCCTGATTGACCTAACATTATGTCTACTGCCTTAAATCTGGCGCTTATGTAAATCATCAGCTATCAAGTGTTTATCAAATGGGTGCAATACAGTTGCATCCAAAGAAGCACCGATGGTATAACAAGTATAAAGATATAAGAGACTCAAACATCCACTGGAGAATAAAACGTCTTTTATTGCAATTAGAAAAAAAAGACATACACAGTATTGTAAGGCATATTTATTGCAAGCTCTTTCAAACATGTTTTCAAGAAAGAAATGATTTTGCATTGTAAATTCTCTGCGACAAATTAACATCCCAAGGAGTTTAGGATATCTAGAAGGCACCAAGAGAAGTGTCTATTACAGTAAAAGCACTGGCCAAACTGGAGACCGGAGGTTTTCTTCCAACATTGGCGATATATTATTTACAATCCCCTCCAGTCACACAAGTGGTGCTGTGAGTGCAGCGTTCTGGTGTCTGCAGTAAGAGGACACACACTGACATTCCTGTTAAATAAAGGACATGCTCTCACTGTGACTGTGTGTGTGTGTGTGTGTGTGTGTGCGCTCGGCAATTCTGCCATGTCTATATTGTACTCTCTTCCTGCTCCTACTCTTTAAGGGCCAGATTCAGAGTTGACATTTATACAATCCTAACCGATGTTGAAAATGTGAGAGACTCCAGATATAATGACAGATTTCACAGATTTTTGGTCCTGGATTGTCCTTCAGTCATCAAACCCCCCCACACGACAAGATTTTTCTTGAGTAGAGGTGTCAGAGAAGGGTTTTTCAATAGTGTCTAGACCACCGCCTTTAAAGACAAGCACCTTGTCTTTAAGCCTGAAAAAAATCAGAGGATAGAAAATGCGGGCTGATGAAAGAGATCACATTTTTTTCTTTGCTGTCAACTGCAATACAATGTAACATACATAAAAGACATAACAGTACATTGTTGGATAACAGACCTAAAAGACAACATAATAAAATTTTGGATAATGTACATAAAAGACATAACAGTACATTGTTGGATAACATAAAAGACAACATAGTACATTGTTGAATAACATAACGGACATAAAAGACATAACATAGTACACTGTTGAATAACATAACAGACATAACATAGTACATTGTTGAATAACATAACGGACATAAAAGACATAACATAATACAATGTTGGAGACCATAACATATAACATAACATAACATAACATAACATAACATAACATAACAGTGTTTATTTGAAACTTTAGTAACCTAACCATAAACTTGGTGCTACAAAACAAATCTGCTGTGTCAGACTGTTGACAGCTGATGTCACATTACTGAGGTTAGTCACTAGAAAGCCTGTCACAATATTTACTCGGAGTGTCATGTAACTGCCATTGCATTTAACCTACGATAACAATAAATTTCAAAAAGATTGAACAGCTTCAGATCTCTTTATTATAAATATAATATGACTCTCTCACTTGTTCTGTGTTGCCAAACGCCAACATTCTGAAATGCTATTGCAATACTGTATATACAGTATATTTATATATGGGAAGTTTTTTGGAAAAACAAAAAACATGTCCCATACTACAACCTGCAGTGTTTTGAGGCAAAAATGGATTCATTAAGATGTACTGAGTGATGGGTTTATTTCTGTGCAGCCACACGTTGCCCGGTCAAAAAGTCTCTATCCCATGTGGATGTTTTCATTTGAATGCCTGGGTGAGCTGGAGCTTATGGATATGTCCAGTCTGTGCGCTGATTGATTTACAGGTTGCTCATTTTCCCTGCAGAGACCCCAGCACAGGATTCAGCCCATCAACTCCCCCCCCCCCCCCCCCCCCCCCCCCCCCCCCCCCCCGCCCCCCCGCCCTCGCCCTCTTTCCCTTCTTTGCGAGCCC
>JAOUQW010070793.1:0-13599 GCA_028565825.1 Olivaichthys viedmensis
ATTGTGATCTATGGTATCAAAAGCTGCACTGAGATCGAGTAATACAAGCAAGGAGACACAACCCTGGTCGGAGGCCAGTAATAGATAATTTACATTTAGAAACCAGGCCGTTTCTGAAGTGTTCGTACTCATCTGTGTCGAGCGCGTCTCACAAAAAAAGACATGCTTCCATTTTATTAGTTGCTATGATTTACATCACCTACATTGTGTCTTCACTGGGAGCGAGTTAGAAGAAAAAAAGAAAGTAAACCAAACAGCGTGATTAAACGACACCATGAACAGCTCCAGCTACTATAAAGCCTCACTTTATATTAACACACGCCCTGATATCATGATTATCGTGCTCTAGAAATCAATTCATCATCCAATAATGTGATCATATCGCCGCGTGTGACGCAAACATGAAACGAAAACAAGGAAAACGAGGTGTAGCTACTTGAACTACAGGTGTGTGTGTGTGTGCTGCATGAAGAAAAAAACAGGCAATGAAACGTGAAAAGATTTGCATTCATCATATTTTATGGACAAAAAGCAAAACAAAAAGAAGAGGCATTTCATCAATACGCACCGAAATATAACCCCAGAGGTATGGAAGGCATTTGTGCACAATCATAAGCACACACGGGCAAGCGCACGCACACACACACACAAATGATAGTATTATAGTATTGCACATCATCCTGTATGTCTATGACATGAGGTAACAGTTGTAAAAAGTTAAAGAAATGGAGATGTGAAACTGCCGCTGAACATTGTACTCGACTGCATTCAATTTTAAATAACACATGAAAGGGTTAAAGAGTTTCCTTTGGGAAACCATGGAAACACATTAATAGGCCATCCTACAACAGACGACCAGGATGAATCAGTTTTGTTTTCGCCGTCCTGAAAATTTATTTTGCGTGCCACCACATGCAAATGCAGCACTTCACATTGAAATCGCTCTTAAGCCTGAGTGACAGAAAGGGGGCGTGGTCTAATATCACTTATGTCACATGACATGATTTCCAAACAGCAAAAAAGACACAGACGGGTGACAAATGAAAGGAAAAACCCAGCATGAAGTGTGTTAGTGAGGGTGTTTGGGTCACCACCAGCCTCCAGAACAGCTTCAATGCTCCTTGGCGTGGGTTCTACAAGTCTCTGGAACTGTGCTGGAGGAACCGATGGAGAACCGTTCCTCATAAAGATAGTTGAATTCAATTGGGTTGAGAATCTGGAGACTGTGAAGGCCACAGCGTATAATTTACACCATTTATCATCTTCATCACAGAGTCCAGTGACCCCTCGTGACCTGTGGATGACCCTCATCGATTCAGGTTCTTCCTTTCAGTTATCACCCGTATATGTGTACATGTAATTATTGCACATTTAAGAGTATGTTGAGTAAAAATAGGTGGTTCTGGCTCATTAGGCTAAACCCTGGAACTGGAACGCAGTAGAGACTATAAGGGTGAGGCAAGGGGTTGATGCGTTGTAGGAAGAATACAGATTCAAGTGCCCTTCCTCCGTCCCCGGAGTCCAGCGGTGCGCCGACATTACAGCCCGGGAGAAGTGTGAAGACACAGGCTCTGACAGTTAAACACGTGGCTGTAAACTTCGGCAGCACTTTTTAAAAGCATTGTGCAACATAGAACAAAATGTAGGAAGACAAAACAGGTTAAAGGAATAGTTTGATTTGAAATAATAAGACATGTTTGGGTTTTTTTTCAGCACCACAGAAGAAGAGCGCAGGCCTTTTTAACCCATTTTTTTTATAAAAATACATTTTAACATCAAACTATTCCTTTCACTCTAACTGAAATCAGAACACACTGAAGGGCTGGTTTACACTTCTGCGTCTCGGAGAGGGGGTTTATGGGTAAGGGTAGCGCGCAGAGGCAGACAGACGGACTGACGTGCACACCTCCAAAATCCTAACAGCGTGTCGTGCGTATCTTCGTGCTGTGCGTCAACCAGACTTCAGGCGAGCGCTGATTGGACGAGGCGGAGAGGCGTGTCCGGTTGCGCACCGGGAAAAACGTTTGCGCCTTCCTCTGCGGGTTTCATCAAGGGTTTCTGGGTAATATGCAGCGTAAACAATAAAATTCTCCTTTTATCGCATGCAGCACTTTCCGTCTTCTATCCATTCTTCCTACGGTGAAACACAGAACTCTAATTTTGTTTTTCGCTCTGAGACTTTTCTTGTCAATTCTGGTTTGGTGCATGCGACACACTGCCCCCTAGTGTACACACGCTCACGTTACGTGCAGACGCCCTGACGTGTTCTCAGATACGCAGTCGCAGAGGTATAAACCAGGCCTTTAGAGTGAAGGGCGCTAAATAAATAAAAAAAACTTCATGATCCTTCTTTCTTACAGAACTATGATAAATATATTATGTATTTGATAAAACCCTGAATTTAAGCCTTTCCTTTAAAAGGGTTCTCTGAAGCACTGCATTACCCTGCACCAGGCTTTGACGTCGCACTGATTCAGTGAAGAAGAAGAAGAACAAGAAGAAAACGCAGTCAGAGCATCAGCAAGAAATTGCTGAAACCAAAGCGTCTCACGTCAGCGGGATGTGGGCTCGGGATCAGGAGCACTCCGTGTGCGTGGTCACCATGTTCCCTCGGCGCCGAGTGACCGTCCTGCAGTGCTGCTGCCGGGCCGAGCTGCGGAACTTCCTGCCCGAGTGTCCATCGAACGAGAAAACGTCCGAAAACATGTCATCAAACATGTCGCTGCTGAAAGAGCTGTGGAAGTGCCCGCTGCTGCTTCTGCGCGTGTCCTTGTGGGACTGAGAGCGCCTCTCGTGCTCGGAGTGTGTCGGCTGCCCAAAAAAATCAAAGTCTCTGAATATGTCCTCGAAGTTGAAGCTAAACGGTTGATGGAAGTGACCGCCGCCGGTTCCTCCAGAGAAAGGGCTGCTCCTTAACTGATCATACTCCTGCCTCCTCTTGGCGTCAGACAGCGTTTCGTATGCTGAGGGACAAAAGAAGGTCCATTAATGCACAAGATTCACACCCGAGTCAGGAGCTTACGTTCAGAAGACGTTTTTCAATCGTGTCCAAACCACCGTCTTTAAATACACCTACCTGCAGGCGAGACACTGCAGGTAGAAATTTTGATTTTTGGATCAATTTGCGTCTATAGCGTTTATTTTCTTACACTGTAGTAATAAAATAAAAAAAAGTAAAAACACAACAGAAATTTGTTTGTTTCACTGTTTTTGTCCACTCGCCCCTTTTGGCACAATCACGTGATATTTCCCTAAAACGCTTGTTTCCTGGTGTATATGTAAATGTATGTCATGATGACACACATGTAAATTTCCTTTATGAACCTTATAAACCACACTTACTAGAGTGGAAACACATGAAATCACATTGTATTTTTAAAACCATTTTTCTTAAAATCACTTTTTTTCTATCTTCAGAACCAAAAATCTGAGTTTCTAGATAACTTGCCTTCATGAAATTTTATTCCATGTCCATTCCAAAGCCTATTTATAAGGATATTACAGTGGAGTTTCTCAAGATGTTGATAATTGTAGGATTTATGTTAGATTTCATACTAGATTTTTTTTTAACAGCACTTGGTGTTTTCTTGATTAAACCATTAAAAAATGACATGCCAAACTGTTCTGTAAAAGTCTTTCTCTTGAGAGTGTCTTCACAGTGAAATAAACATTTTAATTCTAACATCACCCGAAGACTAGATTTTTGGTTTTATTAGGTATGCAAATCTATGCATATTTAATTAGATGAAGCCTTATTTGCATAAATAAATGTCTCTTTTTTTTTTTTTACTTCAAATACAAAAAAATACTTATGAGAATATCAGCAATAAACTGCTTGATTGTGATAGCTATTTTTATTTATTTATTATTATTACCCTATTCACCTGTATATTAGCACAAGCACAATTCATTTATGATGAAGCCTCCTGTGCATTCAAATCCCAATCCAAACCTGAACATGCTGTAAATTTCACAGTACACCACTTAAAATTCACCTTCACTACCAGCGCGTAACGATCAGGACGCAAACTGCTCCAACTTCACTAAGCAAATACGAAAAAACCCCACTGGTGTCAGAATTAACAAAAAACACTTTGTGGGCAGTTTTCTGTATGAAATACCGATTTGAAAAAGTTTGTTTTCTGACCTTTATTCGGGTGTTTCTCCTCGATGGAGTTGGTTAAACTGTACCAATAACAGCCTCCGCCACGTGCCGCAGTCCCACCCTGTCTCTGATTGAGAGGAAACGAGACGCACGTCTAATAATGTTACGTTTATAATAAAAAAAAACCTGTTTTACCTTCACCTATTATGTAACAGTGACACCAATTTGGGGAGAATAAACTTTTGAGTTTTATAATATAATCAAATCATTTCATAATTTGTCCCATATTCCGGTTTATATTTTGCATATTAGATGTCATTCAAGTGTTTCGTGTATTTTTGTGATTTACTCGTGTTTTTTTTTTTTTTTTGGACTTTCTCCCCTTGGTCTCTGTCCTAATACACGTTTATTTAGCACTTAAAGGGACATTGGGTAGAATAGGAGCTCTAGAGCTTAAAGCACAATATAACATTACAACGATTTGCCCAGGGGTGCCAGGTCCGCGTTTTTATCGTACAATATTATCCACACTAATAAAGCCCATATACGCTGGCCTGTTTACATCAAATGTATTATGTGATATGGCTGCCAACAACTTGAAATAAAATAAAAATGTTTTTTTTTGTGTGTGTTAGGTTTCAACAAGCCCAGCTTTTCCTCGCATGCTCTTTAGGAGCAACTACTGAAATGACATGTATGACACTTATTTGAGGCTTTTGGGTAGAGCTGTGCACATTTAGACTCAAGTCCAGTAGTGCATATCCACTGGAAATTTACCAGTGGTATCACAAGAAGCCACTGATGGAGGTCTGGAACCCATGAGTCAGTCTAGATGGTCAGTATGACAACAAGCAAAGGGGAACATGAGCTAATCAGCAACCACCCCAGCACTAATAAGAGAAACGTCATATGGACTCGTCATACATTTGTGACATTCCAGCCACAAACCACAAAATAGTAGATCTGTAAGACAGTTTGATTAAATGCTTCACTGTCAAATGTTGGGCAGCTCTACACACATTTGAAAACCCAAAATGCCTCTCACTAAGACTTCACAGATCTGCATGCATGACAAGCCACACAACAACTGACTACAGGTTAATATTTCACATACATCTACCAACCTTCTAAAAGATCCCATTTTGTTTTAACACAACTTTCAAGTGTAATAATTCTAGTTTTGCCAACAACTCTTGGAACATTTTATTTTACCTTTCATTGCGTTGCCCTTGGTCCTGTTCCTCCATGATTAGGCTGCTATATTTCTGTAGTTGTTGGAGTTCTGTGTTAGTGTTAGGTTATGTGCTTTTCAGTTGAGCTGCTTCTCTGCTTAGGGTGCTCTGTTCTCTCCAGGGTGGTCTCTCTGTTTTTTGGTGTTCATAGTTGCTCCAGCTACTGACCCCTTTTCTGAATACCTGCATGATTCAGCATAAATGATGAACCGCATGACTGATAGGGAGTAATGAGGTTTATCCTGATTCAGCATATAAAGTGTCTCAGATCTCAAATGTACAAACGCAAGTGGCACACACAATGCTCCACAGCAAAAAAAAAAACTGCTTGTCCTACACAGTTAGAGTTATCAAGGACAAACCTATATACCCTACCATGGATGTGAACACATACATACCCGTGAAGTGGGAGGGGTTTGTGGCAAAAGATTTACATAAATTATAATTGCTGAGAAAATCGCAATGTCTGACATACTGTTGACAGAGTGTATCTGGGAGTTGGGCTTTGTTTGGAGGGGGGTTCAGACTGGTCTCTGGGCTACCTGCATATACCCTATACCCCCACCCACTCCAAACATGGGACAGAACTATCTTCTTAATATTATGTGCAGGTATTTATCAAGGGAAGACACTCATCAAATAACATGCGTATATTATTACATTTAATAAATGTTTCAAATCAAAACAGCCAGAATACTTGTTTGCAATCTTCTTGGAACCACTAGCCACAGCACTTTTGATGAAACCATAATATTACAGGTATCAAAACCAACAGTACAACACACAAGATTAGTCTATCCAGGCAACGTGCCACTACAATATCCATCCAAAAATATTCAACAAAGCCATTACACATATAAATAAATTCTCTCTATTATCAAAGTATTTTATCAACTGCTCAAAATTAACAATCTTGCCACTTAATGTAAACCAATGGAACAATGCAGCCCAACTATCAACTATTCATATCTCTACTGGCAATATTAAGTATCTTGGCATTAACATTTCCCTAAAACCAACAGACCTATTTCATCTTAATTGTACAACCCTATTAAAAACAATTGATACTAATCTGCAGTGCTGGATAAAGTTACCTTACCATGGCTGTGAACACACATACTTATGGGATGCAAAGGATGTTGGCCCATGGCATTAAAGGAAAAAAGAAGAAGAAAAAAAAGGGATTATGTGTTGGTGACTACAAGGTGGTGAGGTTAAAATCCCAGGACACCCAGAGAGCCACTGTTGGAACCTTGAGCAAGACCCTTACCACTCAACTGCTCAGCAATATTCTTGAATTGGAATCTGCCAAATGAATAAATGTAATCCATACATCTGAAGAACTGCCTACTCTTACGTAGTTTAGTTAACTTCGTTCAATTAGAGCTAATATTAATATCCATCCAAAAAAAGGCTCAAAGTTCATCTCCATGTCCCTAATTCCAATCACAAGATTTGCTACCATCTTGGCAAATTATAATCCCAAAGAATTCATGAGTCTTTTTATATTCTTGGGGAATGTTTTTAGTTAGATTGTACTGTGCTACTAACCAAAATTCTGTTGGGGTGAATCTTGCTCTTGGACTCTAAATTAAAAGTACCATTGCGGTCTGTGTCATGCATTTACACTTTAAGCACCGAGTGATCAAAACACACGCAACATTATATGCCTTTCTTTATACAAGTACAGAAACCCCATGAAGGTGAAAGTGACACCTTTATTTTCAGTTATGCATGACCTTTAGAAAAACATTAGAACAAACATAACACATGGTGTACAAAAATAGTGTTGAAATTACAATCCATCAACTACTAGTTGTTTTGGATTGACCTCAACTGGGAAAGTGTGTGAATCAGTAGATCAATTCCTTGCTAAACCACATGACTGATAGGGAGTAATGGAGTTTATCCTGAAACAAGCTGTGCCTTTACAGAGTTCAAAGAACATAATGACATTACTCGAGACATTTCTGTTTAGTAATCAGTCAGGCCCATGACTGGTTAAGAAAATGCAAATTGTGTCAGTGCAGAATTACACTTAAATGATTTATCTGTGCAGTTGGCAATGAAACATTCATATTACGTGTTTTAATTGTCCACTGCACTTTATTGAACAGAACAGTTAACACCTTCTGAACCGCACACATTTGAATTTGTCCTGGTGAAAGTGATGCACAAAACTAAACCAAAACACTCACGTGAACTTCTAAAATTTCACCAAAAACATAATTTAAACACAAACAAATCAACGCCAAGTTCCTGGTTTATGATAACAGCATGCAGCAGTAGAGTACAATTAAAGTCACTGAAGCATAATGTCGCTGTCCAATGAAAAACACGCAGCTCTCAAATTCCACTTTTTCAGGAACACAAAAAAAACACTTTATCATTAATCAGACACAATAAATGTGAAATTGACAGTGTGATTTATCAGCGTTGGTCATTTAGATGTTAACTGCTGTGGGGTAGACGGAGGTTTTTGCCTACATGCCATATATGATCAAGTAAAAGACGCAAAAAGTGGATACACATGTTTTTCATTGGACAGCGACGATAACCTGTTTGTACACACTATAACTAATGCAATGGGTCACTTCTAACTATATAAATCTTACACTAGCATTTGAAATATCTAAGATATTTTGGCTAAGTACACTAGCAGAGCGCTTCTAGCAGGGTTGCCCAACTCCAGTCCGGGAAGGCCAGGGTCCAGCAAAGTTTGGCTATTTCTCTGCTTAAAGACATGTAATTCAACACACCTGCTATTTATTCGTCAGTGGTTTCCCAGTTGACCAGCCAGCCTAAATGTGTGTTGTTTCAACACGATACAGAAAATCAGATTCCTATAAACGCCCAAGGCCGCAGCCAAGACTTGTTTGGAGCTGGAACGGAACAAAAAACATGGACTGATAATATTCTCCAAGGACTGGATACCACTTCCAAGGAGTTACTTTCTTGGATTGAAAAAATGTTAACCATTTTAGTATTAGTTCATGGGCAGCTCACAGTCACATCCAAAAGTACACAGGGACAGCAGCAGGTTAAAAGAAAGGCACATAACTTTTATTGAACCTTTAGTTTTCTGAAAAAATATTTACAGAAAAAATATACAGCAGAACTATTCAAAACCACACCAAGCATGAACCCAATGTAATAGAATCACAAGGGGACACTGGACAAAGAAGAGGGAGAAAGTGGGAGTCTAAAAAAGGTACACAAATGCTTAACCAAAAAAAAAAACAAAAAAAAAAAACCAACAACAACAAATGGCACAACAGCCTAAACAAATAGTTTTCGTGTTCAGTTTAAAAACCAGAAACACCCTTTCTACTCTCTGGCCTTTCAGCCCAATGCAGACACTAAAACACACCAACAGGCTTATCCACAGTGCAGCACAAAAGGGAAGCACTCAGGCCCAGAGCTGCTCAGGGTGGCTCAGCCAGAGAGCTTAAGAGTTGGAATAGTAGGAAGATGATTGTAGAATACTATTGCTGTTCATCCTCTGGGCACGAGTGCCAGGTCAGTCTCTCCTCATAAAATGCAATGACCACTTGCGGGCAGCGGGTGTTGGCCTCTCGTGCTGGCACCAGGTCTGCCTCATCCGAATCCTTCCTACAAAATGAAAGAAGGTTTATCACCATGTTTTTTTTTATCCAAGCAGCAAGTGGAATCCTGTGGGGTATGCTGGACAAGTTCTCACATAAAAGACCAGCGAGTGCATAGATAAGACAGCAGTGCCAATCTCATAATGTCCTCATTAAAACAAGTGCACATTAGTCACGTTTATGTTGCACAATAACTCATCATATGTTGCTAAAATAAATCAAAACACGGAAAAACAGTACCAAAATGAATTAAAAACCATGTTTTAAAAAAATTAATAAAAAAAGTGGGGCATGTTGATATGAAATTCTGTAATATGCAAGCCAGCGAGGTTAGTTATAAAGCAAAAATAAACCCAAAGTGCTGTACATACAATTGCAACACGCATTTAATTAATTATAAGTCAATAATAACCTCAAAAAACACACAATGACATCCAAACGCCATTGAATAGCATGTGGTTTGCCTGCCCAAGGATCCGCATCCAGATGATCGTACAGACACACGAAGATGATATTCGTGAAAAAAACAAAACTAAAAATCGGTAGAATGTGCATACTCTCATTTTATGCTCAGACGTGAGCGTATGCCACTTTGATGAAGGGCCACTGGGTTACTACTTCTTGTGACTGAAAATGAATGCGTCAGCACATTCTAGCTAGAACGGTTTTCACCATTTATTGGGAGAAATTACCAAAAAGGATTACACATGTGAATTTTAACTGAAGGCCAACTCAATCAAAATGAGATGGATTTGGCCCACCGGTTAAACAGGCCATAGCCTTGATTAACGAGTGCACATATCACTTTGTCTTCTCCAGTTTACATGCATCACAAAATGTAGGCTGCTGAGTGCAGGCTGCCCCCTGCTGCACACACATTTATAGTATGCAATCAGCAACTTTCAGAGCAGTGGGTACAGAAGTCCCATCGGACCGTCTATAATGTTACCCACCCCCATATACCTGCACACCCCTCACAAATGATCTACAAGCAGGTTAAACACCAAAGCGCTCACTTAAAGTTTGCACTTGGGTGACAGTCAGGAATTAAGGAAAATGTTGTGGTCAGATGATTACTACTTGGATTTGTATGACGTCTAGCAAAAACAAAGCCACTCGACATGCTACAGTAAAGCCGGATCAAGATTTGGGAATGGTTTATGACCCAGGCCTGGGCATTTTGCCAGGCATTCAAGCACCATGAACTCTGCTTTGCATCAGCATTTTACAATAATAGCCAAACTCTCACCATTTCATAAGAAACATGAGTTCTCCACTGCTATCCGTGGCTCCTATGATCCGCTCTGGTTCCAGATTCCTAGCAAATCCCCTTGGTTTCTCGTTCTGGCAAAAGTACACAGCAAGATCAATAAGGTCTTGTTTCAACATGATGAATTTATCTTACATTGATCATACACTCACTATTTCCTTCTTCCTCTTGGCCTTGCTCTCCTCGGTCTCCGTCTCATCTGTGGAAGACTTCCTCTTGTTGGAGTCAGGCTTCTCAACCACCCCTTTCTGCGACTCCAGGAATGCAGCGATTAACTCGGGGCAATCAAGATTTTCTTCAGGCTCCCATGTATTATCAGTACTGAGGACAACATTTAAAAGCACAGAATTAAGCAGGCCTATTGGCCACAACTTCATAGTGGCAGGTGTGCACCTACTAAAACAATTGATATGTATAGTATAGCTGACATTCTGCTGTGATCGTTAAACCATTGCAATAATTTCTCACTCAAATGTCTTTTTTTAATTCATATTGCAAACAAGGCTGAAAAGGAAAATCTCATGGGAGATGCCAGCAGTCATGCGCTGCACACCGAAGTGACTAGTCTGGTCTCTTGTGGCTCCCTATAGTGTTTGGGTGAGAAGACTTTTGGTGAATCTTTTGAAAAGATTTTTTGGTACTTGCGTTTACTGTGCAAGTAATCAAATGTGCTCCACTTCCTCCTAGTAAACTAAAATAGGCCTTGAATCGGTTAAAAATAATAATAAAAATCCAGGATATTAGAGGTCTAATCTTCCAGCATCACAGTACGACACTAAGCAGCTTTCACATGCGACCATCATACAAATTCTCCAACACACTAGTGCAAAAGGTGATAAACTATTTTTTTTCTCTTTTAAAATCAGAACTGCAAAAAATTTGCCCAAACATCTGGAGGAACAATGTACAGGAAAGACACAGAACGATCTTAATTACGCATTGAATTCATACGGGTGATTAGATGCATAACTAATTCAGAGTACACCCTCTCAAGGTTTTGATTAACACTCAATTACACAGGGCATTCCCGTTGAAATACTGGCGTTAAAATGCACATCATGGTCAAAAAGTTGCACTCCGTCCGTGCTCTTCTCGTACTCACTCTGGGAAGCCTTTCCACTTGAGGAAAAACTCAACTTTGCCATTCACCACCCGCTGGTCAATCACCTTCTCGACCACAAACTCCTCTGGCACCTCTGTCTCCTTTTTGGACTTGCTGGCCTGTTTCTTACCCATGTCTGCCTAAAAAGGACCATTAAAAACACACACACACACACACACACACGAGAGATCAGGTTTAGACCCCTGCATACAGGATGTGAAATTACACTCATGCACAGTATGTCTTTTCTCTCGGATAACCCAGTTTGGCTCTGTGGCCTTGCTGCACTCACCATTTCCTTCTGCAAGGCTCATGTGTAGGCCTAACTGATATCACGCACCTTTGGTATGAAAGAAAAAAACAACAACACACACTTATTAAACGGCATTTGGGTTGTTGTTTTTTTGCACTTTTTCCACTTTACTACACGCGACCTGCTCAGCTAAATGACTGCGCGTTCCGGACAACAACAACAAACCCGTAGCATCAGCAGCACAACCCGCGGCTAGTCAACCGAACACAAGAAGCGACACACGCGGGACAAAAACACAGAAAGCAGAAGTCACAGAAACGAAGCGGCTGACTTACCTCGAGACGCTAAAGAAGCGAATATATATATATATATATATATATATATATATATAGTTAGCTAGTCATGGACTAATTCCATTCGACTGGATGCGTCTGTTGCTAACAAGCTAGGCTAACAAGCTAGGCTAACTCCGTCGAAGAAAAGAGAACAGGCCCACGTCGGCGTATATAAAACTCAATTTAGCGTTTAAATAATCAAATAAACAAATAGTCTCTCGTCCACAAAAGGCCATGGATTAAAACATGCGCTGCTTTATAAACCCACCGATGAAATACAATAAAACCCCGCCGCGCTGTTTTAAAAATGAAATACAATTAAATAATATCACTTGTGCTAATATTAGCTGCTTAGCAACGAGGCCCCCCCCCCTTACAGCAGCTAGCATGTTAGCATGCACTTCACAAAAGGCGACATCCAACAACAACAACAACAAAAGGCCATCGTATCGAGTCATAAAAATAAGAAACAGAAATAAAAACACAGTTTATTAGCCATTAGCAGCAGCAGCTCGAGAAAAAAAAAGCCCTATTTTAGCACCATGCTAACCATGCTAGCTAGGCGAGCTAGCCGAACAGCCAGGCGCGCGCCTGTAGCGGGTGACGCAGCGCCGCATGGGCGGGAAAACACGCGAACAAAAGCGGAGGATCAAGAATAAAAACACAAACCGTGTGAAAACACGTGCGACGCGAAAAGAACTATAATAATATAATAATAAAGCCACTACCAGATGCCGCTAGAACACACGCTTGCCGAACACCACTTACTTTCAGCTCTTATTAAAAATAAAACCAACTCCAACAGAGGCCGTGCGCTAGCGGGGGGCGGGACCGTCTGTGCAGCGCTCATCAACGACACGCCCACTGCGTACAGCGTAGCCACCCGAGACCACGCCCACTGTGTACAGCGTAGCCACCCGAGACCACGCCTACTGCGTATAGCGTTCCGACCCGAGACCACGCCTACTGCGTACAGCGTTCCGACCCGAGACCACGCCTACTGCGTACAGCGTTCCGACCCGAGACCACGCCCACTGGGTAAAGCGTATTGACCCGAGACCACGCCCACTGTATAAAGCATAGCGATGGGCACGCGCGTAGTTACCCGAGACCACGCCCACTGCGTAAAGCGTTTGACCCGAGACCACGCCCACTGTATAAAGTATAGCGCCCTGAGACCACGCCCACTGTATAAAGCGTAGCGATGGGCACCGCGTAGACCCGAGACCACGCCCACTGCGTAAAGCGTAGCGATGACCACGCCCACTGCGTCCTTACGCGCGGCGCTTTCATCTTTTTTTTTTTTTTTTTTAGTGCGCGTTTCCCTGAACACACCTGATTCAATAAATCAACAAGATTTTTTTTTTTTTTTTTTTAAAAGAAGATTTTAGAGCAGACATTAAAAGTGCAACGTAGGGAAGTAATGCTTTTTTAAAAATCCGCGTTTTGAAGCACAAATTTGATGATGATGATGATGCGCTCCCCCCCCCCCCATATTCCTGGACTACCCCTAGACCAGTCTGGTGCTTTTTTATTATTATTTTTTACATGCATCTGGCTCAGTGGTTAGAGCACTGGTCTACTGATCAGAAGGTCGTGGGTTCAAGCCTCAGCTCCACCATGCTGCCACTGTTGGGCCCTTGAGCGAGGCCCTTAACCCTCCCTGCTCCAGGGGCGCTGTATCATGGCTGACCCTG
>JAOUQW010070853.1:0-13592 GCA_028565825.1 Olivaichthys viedmensis
TAGAATAAGTCTGTAATGTAATGAAACGTTGAGAAGGTGAAAGGGGTGTGCAGACTTTCCGGCTTGACTGTATATGTTATTCATGTTATACAACAATGAATATATTTTTCAAGTAACTATTCAACATTTTAGCTACAGTGCTTAATAGGCGTTTATAGCTAAAAAATGGCTCTGCACCCTGATAGAGCCTTTAGGGTTTTTGGCACCATCATGCCTATCCCGTGAACACTAGGTGCAAGGCGGGAATGCCAGTCCATCGCAGGGCATCACACACACACACACTTATTCACAGCTAGGGGGCAATTTAGAGTAGCCAATTTTTTTGGGAGGTAGGAGGAAACCAACGCAGACACGGGAAGAACATGCAAAAGTCCACACAGACAGTAACCCAAGCTCAGGGTCCAACCCCAGATCCTAGATCTGTGAAGCACCAACACTACCTGCTGCGCCACCGTGCTTCCCAGATTCTAGTGATCCAATCAAAAACATTGGATTTGGATGATCCGACTGAGGCTTAGCTTTGATTGGAGCTGTGGAAACTAGCGTTGATCATAGACAAACCATTCAGGGCTCATTTTTCCGCTAACGTCCCAGGAGTCAAATGCTTTTTTAACAGAATCTCTACGACAAACTATCGAGTAATAATAATAATGCAGCATAACCAGCGTCTCTGTAGGTGTGCATCAAATGTCATAAAAAAATGACATTTGACACACACCTCTTACCCCTGCTCAAGACCACGTTAATGGACCACCGCGTTCATATAAGCCCTGCAAATTACAACGACTTACTGTAAAATCAGACATTTTGATCAGCTTGATCTGAATCTCCCACAATGCACCATTTTCTGCAGCAATCTGTTGTATTTAAGGAAAACAGTAGATTACTGCAGAATTTATACAGTGTATAGTGTTTTTAGCTGTCAGTAAAACCTATTTTTCAAATAGTCTGTAAAATATATGTAATGTACGTAGTATAATAATAATTGCAGCATGGCCCTGCTGAAAAAAGAGCCACACTTTCCGATATGACCATTCAAAATTTAAATGTCATTCAGTGCTAATCATATAGACAAATGACACACATTAAAAAGAGCAGTGGTAGAGGTTGTGAGTTCAAATCCCAGGGTTGCCATAGAGCCAATGTTGGGCCCTTAAATGAACGGTTTAGCCAAAAACAATTTCCCTCTTACCCCAAATGTAGCTGATCAGCCAAAATACATTTGGTGTCCGGAGTTTGCTTCTTTAGTTTTGCCCTGGAGTTATGAAGCTAATATAGCTAACAAGTAAGTGAAGATTAGAGGCTCTAGTTTAGCGTCCACAATCACACACTTGCCTCAAATCGCATGAAATTGTTAAGTAATCTAAAATAGACTTGCTTATGAGGTTTTTGACACTGTATGAGGCACTGCTATCTATAAAAATGGCCAAAAATATGTTACATAAATAAAAACAGCCATAGCAGCCATCGTGAAGTCGTAATAACTTCTTTTTTCTCAGCACATTATTTGGTGTCACTTCATGTACGCATCCGGTAGATGGCTTTCATCATTCATTCAGATTCTCAATGTATGAAGTGATTTGGATGATAATATACTGTAGATCCAATTTGATTTGTGAATGCGATTTTTTAAAATACAGATTATTCAGTTATTTTACAAACCTGTTTATGTACAAATGGTATGTACAAACAATGTCTTTCGAGGTGAGTGTACTGCATTTGCACCTGCAGTTTGTATGATGCTAATCTGCAGACTATAAGCTTTTTTTGCTTGTTAACTACTCATAGCTTTAGTACAAAACTAAATAAGCAAATTTCGGACACCAAGCATATCTTTGCTGATTGACAACATTTGAGGTAAGGGGAAATTTTCATTTTTGGCCAAACTCTGGCTTTACCCCTCAACTGTTCAGCTATGTGCATGGATCGTGTTCTGCAATTTTGGATAAAAAAAAAAGTCTATCAAATCAGTAATTATCAGTTTAATAGGACAGTAATATTAGTACTCATATATGAAGATGAGGAGTCATTTGATTTCCAATAGATAGAAATGAGTTTGTCTCTGACTTCCATGCAGAATGGTGTAATACCATATGGCGAAGTCAGTTTGGAGGAAATTTCCCAGGCATATTGTGTTGCAGTAATAATCCTACCCAGTGAATGGTTTATGAAAAAAAAGTTTCTGTGATTTCTCCATGTGGAAATCCCAGTACATCTGTTCCGTAGCATATAGGATGTGATGTACTGTACATAGTTCTCTTATGAAGTGCTATGAAGTGCATTTCTCGATTTAGATTTCCACCGTCTTATCTCCAGTGTTTTGGCACCGACTCAATTCATCACACGTGAAAGATTTTTTTTACCCCTGCCAGTTTTTATAATCAACAGCAGGTGCAAATTGTTAACTATCATAGCCTAAGACTGTATAGTTCAGATGAAAGTAATTTAAAAAATGGACTTTGGTAAAAAATGGACATGGGTAAAATAAGAGATAGCTGCTGCTTAAGGCAAAAACTCTGGCCGTTCATCTCCGGTACAGATTCAATTCATCACACACGCAAAATATTTTTGCTCATTTTAGTCTTTCATATCCACAACATGTGCAAAACATTAACTATCTTAGCCTAACAGTTTATATGTGCAATATACAGTAAGTAATTAAGTATAAAAACAGCCATGTAGATTTGATCTGTTACTTAACTGCAACATACTACATTAATGTTACTGAAGCAATTTAATCTTATCTAGAATTCTTGTTAATTAAATACAGTGTTGAATGAAGTAGATCTACAATGTGGTTCTCTGTGTGTGTGTGTGTGTGTGTGTGTGTGTGTGTGTGTGCACTCATTTGAGCTCTTGAGGCAAGTGCTGTTTTTCATTACAGTGTGAGTGAGAACGGATGAAGTTCAGTCATTTTTTCCTCTCCTTCTCCCAGTCGTTCAACCTTTTAACCCTCGCTCTGCTTCCTCATTTCCCTCTTTGAACTCTTCACCACTTGCTCTTTTATGTGTTTTTTTCTTCCTCTTTTATTTCTCACATACATCTCCTCCATCGCTCGTGGTGTTGTTTTTTTCTGGAAATGCTTCTGCAGCTGAGGTTAATGTTGTGACTTGACGGAGGCTACCACATTCATTTTGTCCTGTAAACATGCACTGTGTTGAATGCACTGTGTTGTACTTTTATAGGGTTATTTTTTTTATCTAAATAATTGTTGTGAACCTAACTATCAATGCGTCCTGAGCTCTGCGTCTGCTTCGCTTTCCTCCCACCTCCCAAAAACATGCCCATGGATGGATTGATTACTCTAAGTTGTGAGTGAATTAGTTACTCTGCAATGGATTGGCAAATCTTCTACTATCTGTCAAGGTGTCAGTCTGAATGATCAAAACTTAAATCCACAGCTACTGAAGGTACAACTTTTCATTTTGATACTTGACCAATTACAATAGACACAAAAAGACTGTCACTGAACAAATGAACACATTTTCAGCCTTTTTTTTTTTTTTAAAGAATGGATCAGTTAACAGAATTTCAGTTTTGCATGGAGAAACAATATTTTTTTTACGATGTTGATTTTGTGTCAGATTGAGACATTTACAGTAAAACTTCCCCTGCTCTTTAACTAAAGTTCTTCCTGTTCTGTGGTTCATTTTGTGGAAAAAGTGCTCTTTCCCAAATACTAAAATTCATGTCTAGTTCTAGAACAAAAATGCCCCTATAATGTTCCAAATGCTAGAACATATCGAATCCATTCAAAGCTTTCTTGATAGTTGTTATGTTTTGGCCAATAATTAATTGTCATAGACATAATTGCGATTCATGATTGAATTGTCTTTTCTGATTACTTTATGCCACTTTAATAATATTAGCATAACTGTAGTGTAATAATGCCTATTTGTATTCATTGTTCAACATTAAGCATGTAATTAAATTAAATTTCTGTTTGCTTTTTAGTCTGTAAAAAAATGCAAAGGGAAAACATTGCACAAAATATAAGTTAATATATAAAACCTATTACTGAAATACACAAATAGGTTACTGTACAATAAACATGGTCCTACAGCCAAAAAACTATTGAAATAAATAACATACTATTCTGTACTAATGTACTAAATCTTGTCATCAGCACATTTTAGTTAGAGTTGCTAAGTTACATCTTCACTAAATACTGTTTTACACAACAAAACATGGTTACAAATACCTGCACTTTATAGATCATAGCCCAAAAAAAAAAGATTAAAAATATGATGATGCAGCGATTTGATTTTATCAATAAAGTAATTGAGTAAATATTGTATTTATATGGAAACACATGGTTGTGGAATCTAGCGATTAATCACGATCACCTCAAATAATCCTGACAGCTCAAATAACTTCGATTAGGTGAATATGTAATAATTAGAACCAGAGGTGGGAGGTAACAAAGTACAATTACTTCGTTACTGTATTTAAGTTCAGTTTATCAAGGGAGTTTTTCCTTTCACGTCATACTTTTGACTTTTTACTCACTACATTTTAAAACGGACCACTTGCTCTATGATCTACATGTAGGTTATAAGGTGACTTTTTTGCAAGACGGCTTCAAGCAGTTGATTAAAATTCCTAACAAATCTAAACGTTAACAGATGTGAACAGAGTCCCTGTGAATGATCCCTTAACGTATTTACTTGTAAATTTCTACATTTCATGGCTGTTAGTGCACGCATACATGCAAGCACAGTGTCTTACACCAAAAAGGAGTGAAAAACAAAAAACAAACATAAGCATGTGACCTAATATCTATTACATTAGCTACATTTTGTATTTATTTAGCCAATTTGTATCGTGACAGTCAGCTATTAGCATGCAACCCAGTTTACATCGTCAGAGCTATTTGCTGTCGTTAGTTAGCTTAAGTTCACGCTCCTTGGTTTTTTCGGAAAAAGGTGAACTAATTTACCTTCAATAACCAAAATCGATGATGTTTGATTTTGATTTTGGCAAAGACTTTTTTCTCATTTGTAATTTTCGTGTACCTTTACTTTCCCACTTTAAGTAAATGCAAATATTTTGTAGTTTGGTACAGAGTAAAGAACTTGCCTAACAAATCTGAAGCTGTACTTCAACCGTTATCAGCGTATTTTTAAGGTTGATTATTTGAGTATGGAATGTTTGTGCTTCTACCACCTCTGATTGGGACAAGCCTTACGACAGCCATTACTTGTTCGAAAAGAACTGTGTTTTAAAACACTAATGTTTGGGAAACACTCCAATCTTAAAACTGATCATATGTTCTCTTGTTCCCTGTGAAGTCTTTTTGTAAGGAGCATTCAAGTGTGTGTGTGTGTGTGTAGATGGGACACACCATCAATAGAAAGATAAATTCCTTTCCCATTTCCTCCGTTGTATCTCTCTTTATTGAGAAAATGAGATCATTTGGAACTCCTCAGTGATAAGATGAGAAAAGGCTCCTAATTTCAACACAATTTCAGACATACACGCTCGAGCTCTTCTTTTTGGGCAGTTATCAGGTGGGAATTCAAAGACATCTCAAGTACCAGCACACACACACACACACACACACACACACACACACACATGTTTAAAAGAGTGAACAAAGGCAGCAGGAGAATAAGGACTCAGACAGCAAATAGGCAAAAGATCAAAAGTGGAAAAGCAGGTCTGCACAGTACGTCCACCACTTCTGCACATCTTTTACTCACACACAACTTTTTCCTCTGTCTTTCTCACACACACACACACACACACACACACTGAAAGAGTGGGCGATATGGCCCTGATATTGTGTCTCATTATCTTCAGAGTGTTATATCATAGTATAACTTGCTGCTCAGAAAGTGTAAAAACTGACTGCAATAAATGAGAAGTTCGGGAGGGTTATTCGTTTACTTGTTTATTCTCCTAATCAGACTTTCCTAACAATTATGACATTATCGGTTCAGAAAGTTGTGGAAAGCCCCGAGGGCTGTCTAAACGTGGGCAGCTGTCGTCCACTTTCTTATCACAAAAGTTGAGCAAATCCTAAAAGTTCTGCCATTTTGACCTTCAAGATTTGAAAAGGCAGTGTGTATGCTGCATTAGCAAGTTTAATGCAAGGGGTGAAAGTTCAAAAGTTTCTTATTACGTTTATTATACACTTATTATGTGGCCAACATGACTTTTTTTTTTTGGTTGCTACAGCTAATTATACATCACTTTCCTATCACCTCAGAAACTTTAACAAATGGAATAGAAATAGAAAACTAATAGCTAATAGAAAACTGTCTCACCCAAAATCTTTTCCAGAATTCCACACATCTTTAATATATGCCTCAAACTGCATCCAGTTCTTCAGTAATGTCATGCAGATGTACAAAGTACATTATATATATTTAAAGATTAGCTAACACCTGCTATAGTCACGCAAGCTGTATACACTATAGTGCATGGCTACGCATAGCTCACCACAATAAATCAGAATAAAAGTGAATTCTATTTGTATCAATATTGTCATGAGGGGTGGAACAGTATCAGTAACAATAACAGTATCAGTATCAAGATGATAGCACAGTACATGTTCTATCATTTTGAGTTGGAAACACAATTCTGGGTGGTTTGGAGGGTTTTGTTGGTTTCTGGAACCAATAAATGTCAGTATTATTGTGACATACTATGGAGCACCATATAAGCACTCAGAAAGAACCGCATTCACACTATGGAGAAATCTATGCACACCCTGGAGAACCACATACACACTCAGAAGAAGATCATACAAGCTCTGCTGTACCATATGCACACTCAGGAGAACACTCAGTACTCATGTAGGAAGAGGAGGAAATAACATAAATCAGGGTCTGGAAGTGGAAACTGGTGTGTAAAGAATGTTCTTTGCACTTCAGGGGAGGGTAAAACCATGATATGTATCGGTTATGGTGATAAATTACATCACAATACACTTTTCTGAGCGTAAGACAGTTATAGTAACAGTAAAAAAAAACAATTTAGGGCAATTAAAAAACAACCAGTAGTGTCACGTTGTCAAGGGGTGCAGGTGCGGGGGTGCGGACACAAGCGCGAAGCCGCTCTTTATTTTTATCTAATAACACTCGGGGGGGAAACAAACTAAACTCACGCCGCGACAGGCGTGCTAACACACAAACAACAGGATACAACACAGGACAGAAACAAGCGGGTATTTAAACACTTAGTAATCACTAACAAACGACATGCAGGTGGGGACAATCACATCACGGGACAAAGACAAGGAAACAAAACAAACACGTAGCTGCCGTCGCCATGGCTACTGCCACTCTATGTCCCGCGCACAGCCGTGCGCGTGACAGAGCCCCCCATCTACGCCCCAAAAGGTAGTCCTGGGGGGGCCCCGGGCCCGTGGGACCTACGTCCCTGTCCGGGTGGCGGTCCGGAGGCTGGATGAAGACGTTCACGGCGACGGACACCCGGGGGCCCCCCACCGTGGTGTCTGGAGGCAGAGTGGCGTCCCCGTTCCTAAAGCTTGGGGGCGGAGTGGTGACGTCCTCGGGGGCGGCGACGGACACCCGGGGGCTTCCCACTTTGGTGTTTGGGGGCCGCGTGGCCTTGCCTTCCTCGACGCTTGGGGGCGGAGTTACAGAGTCCTCCCCCTGCTCGGGAGGCAAAGGATCGTCATCCTCCCCGAAGCCCAGGGGCGGCGCTGTGACGTCCTCCTCTTGCTCGGGAAACAAAACATAAGTCGAGAGCGGCGAGGCGCCGCAATCGGAAGGCGCCCCAGCGCGGCTTCGCCCCTTGCCCTCCCGCGGGGAACCGCGATCGGGGGGCGGCTGTCGGCGGTTGTTTTGGCTGGCGGCGCGGAGAAGCCCTCGCTTCTGCTGCAGCGTCAGCCGCCGCGAACTCTGCCGCTAGCCGTGCCGGGTTTTTCGCTCTGAGGACCGCATAGAGCTCCTCCACCAGATAGTCCTCCTCTCATGCTTTCGCAGCGCGATGTCTGGTGCAGCGTGCTGTGTCCTTTTTATCGGTATCCTGTTCTGTCACGATGTGCAGGTGCGGGGGTGCGGACACAAGCGCAAAGCCGCTCAGAACATTAAACATCTTTATTTTTATCTAATAACACTCGGGGGGGAAACAAACTAAACTCACACTGCGACAGGCGTGCTAACACACAAACAACAGGATACAACACAGGACGGACACAAGCAGGTATTTAAACACTTAGTAATCACTAACAAATGACATGCAGGTGGGGACAATCACATCACGGGACAAAGACAAGGAAACAAAACATAAACAAGTGCACATGGCTGCCGTCACCATGGCTACCGCCATGCTATGTCCCGCGCACATCCGTGTGCGTGACAAATATATTGGTATGACCATATACCGTGATAAGGAGATGAATTAAATAGTTAAGTAATGCTGTACTGGTATAAATAATGACATCAATAAAAAAGATAATATCTAAAAAATATGGTATATTTTAGTGTAGTATTAATTGTTATTTTAAAATCTTTTATATTATTACTGTATGATTCACAGCCCATCTGTAAAAGGCTTTACTTAGCGGAGACAACTGCTTTATTGTAAACAGAGCAGCGAGACAAAATCGACAGGCTAAAGCGATAGACAAAAGACATGCAAAGGGGTCAAAATCCAGAGAATACAAACCGAGTCCAGACATCACAGCAAAGGGGAAAGCAGTAGCATAAACCAAACAAAACGGGCAAATAATCATACACAGGATATCACTAGAAACACTATCAAACGGAATAGGCTTAGTAGTGTAGGCACGGGGCAAACAAGACTTAGCAATGAGTGGAGGACAAAGAGTGATATACATACACAGAGGGAGGGCAGGGGGGCGAAGGGGGAGTAGGGGGGCTTGGGTTGGGCGCAGAGCTTGTGCTGGGCAGGGCTCACTCTGAGTCAGAAGAGTAAGTTGCCATGAAATCTCAGCCACTGAGGGAGCAAGGGCAGCTAGTTGGTGTGTCTGCTTCGTAAGCTCGTCTACCGAGGCTCCGAGGGCAGACAGCTGCTGTTGTTGACCCAAAATTCTCCCCTGAAATCCCACGACGTCAGACAGTGACTCAGAACCTGCCATCTTCGTAATTGGCTAAGTCTTATGTCACGTGTTGACTAACTTAGCGGAGACGACTGCAGGTTAGAATACAAAAGCGATGCTTTATTGTAAACAGAGCAGCAAGACAAAATCGACAGGCTAAAGCAATAAACAAAATACTTGCAAAGGGGTCAAAAACCAGAGAATCCAAACTGAGTCCAGGTGTCACAGCAAAGGGGAAAAGCAGTAGAGTAAACCAAACAAAACAGGTAAAGAATCATACACAGGAAAGCACTAGAAATGCTATCGAACGAAATAGGCTTAGTAGTGTAAGCATGGGGCAAACAAGACTTAGCAATGAGTGGAGGACTTTAGCTGACACCCAGCTCCTCTCCTCTGGACCATACCCCTCCTAATCAACTAGGTACTGTAGTTGACCTCCTCACCGTCTCGAGTCCAGTAACCATCGGACGCAGTATGTCGCAGGGTGTCCCTTCAATGTTCAAAGGAGGAGGGGGGTTCTCCTCGGAAATCTACACATTCAGTGGACCTGGGTGGAAAGGTTTTAACAGGGAGACATGGAAGGAGGGTGAAATACGGTACTGTGACAGAAGTTGTAACTTGTAAGTAACAATATTAACTCTGCTTAACACCTTGAAGGGGCCAATATAACAGGGCTTTAGCTTATTGCACCCTTCTAGAAATCTTAAGTTCTTAGAGAGCCAAACACGGTCACCTGGCTGATGAGTTGGAGTGTCTCCCCTGCGTCTGTCTGCCTTATCCTTCTGCTGATGCACCACGTTCTCCAGTCTTTGATGGGTACTCTCTCAGACCCGTTCACTTCTTCTTATCCAGTCGTCCACAGCTGGAACATCAGTAGGTGAGGAATCCCAAGGTACGAACGTGGGTTGGTAACCCATCATACACTGGCAGGCAGTCAGTCCAGTAGAGGAATTTTCTGAGCTCCTGATTCATCCTTTCACATTGTCCATTGGACTGAGGGTGGTACCCTGAGATTAAGCTGACATATACTAATATTAAGCTTTTCCATGAAATTCTTCCAAACTCGAGAGACAAACTGTGGGCCACGGTCTGAGACGATGTCCTTGGTATGCCGTACAGGCAAAAAACTTGTTGAAACAACAGTTCTGCCGTATCAAAGACATTAGGAATGGATGGAAGGGGAATGAACCTTACTGCCTTAGAGAACCTATCGACCACCATGAGGATAGTAGCCTAGCCATTTGATAATGGTAAGTCGGTAACAAAGTCTACAGCGATGTGAGACCAGGGGCTTTCGGGTATTTGTAGAGGATGAAGCTTATCTACTGGGAGAGCCTTGGGGGTCTTTGACTGAGCACATTGGGAACATGAACCAACAAAGTGTTGCACATTGCTGGCCATACTCTCCCACCAGTAACGGTTAGCCAGTAGTTGATGAGTTCCCCTCTCCCCCGGATGTCCTGATGAGAGGGAATTTGATGGCTAGGAGTTCCCGGTTACCCATATCATAATTCTGTTCAGATGAGGAGAGCTTATGGGAAAAGTAGGCAACTGGGTGGGTCTCCTTGGCGTTGAGACAGTACTGCTCCTACTCTATCCTCCAATGCATCCACCTCAAATGTGAAGGGCCAAAGAGGATCAGGGTGCTTGAGAATTGGGGCAGAGGAGAAGGCCTGTTTAAGATACTGAAAAGCTCCGTCTGCCTGTTCGGTCAATGTCAAGGTGTGGGGTTTGCCCTTAAGGAGGGAAGTGAGAGGCGAAACTAGGCTGCTAAAGCCTCTGATGAAGCGCCTGTAGAAATTAGAAAACCCCAGGAAGTGCAGCAAAGACTTTATATTAGTTGGGTTTGGACAGTCTAGTACTGCCTCTACCTTACCCTCATACATGGTAACCCCATCTGGGCTAATAACATAACCTAAGAAGGTGACACTCTGCTTGTGGAACTCACACTTCTCGGCCTATACATACAGATTGTTTTCCAAAAGCCTCTTTCACACCTCTGTAACATGCTTAATGTGTTCAGGCAGGTTAGAAGAATAAATCAAAATATCGTCAATGTAGGCGACTACGAAGTGATCCAACACATCTCGTAACACGTCATTAACGAGAGACTGGAAGACAGAAGGGCCATTGGCTAGGCCATATGGCATAACTAAGTATTCATAATGACCAGAGTTGGTGATAAAAGCGGTCTTCCATTCATCCCCCTCTCTGACCCAGACTAAATTATAAGCGCTTTGGAGGTCTAATTTAGTAAAGTACTGGGTGTTTCTAAGCTGTTCAAGGGCTGAGGGTACCAATGGAAGTGGATAGGGGTATTTTATGGTGATACTGTTCAGACCTCTATAATCAATGCATGGACTAAGGCCCCCTCCCTTCTTTTCGAAAAAAAAAAGAATCCTGCAGCAGCTGGATATTTAAAGGGTCTGATATAGCCTTGCGCTAAAGCCTCAGAAATGTACTCCTCCATGGCTCTTGTTTCCACAGGTGACAGGGGATAAGGTCTGGACCTAGGAAGGACTTTGTCCTCGAGTAGCTCTATGGCGCAGTCATAAGGTTGATGTGGGGGTAGGGTGGTGGCCCTTGCCTTGCTGAAGAGATCTTGGTACTACACAGGAATTTTTATGCGAGTTAAGCCAGAGGGGCTTTTGACCGAGGTAGATGATACCAGGAGCTGGGGTTTGACAATACAGGACTTGAAGCATGATTCAGACCACGAGATTATGTCTAAGTGGTCCCAAGCGATAAGGGGGTTATGTCTCCATAGCCACAGGAGGCTCAAGATGATAGAGTAGGAGGTGGGTTTAATCATGAAGAGAGAGATCCTTTCCTGGTGCGTGGCACTGACCAAAAGGGTGACTAGGAGAGTGATGTGGGTTACATAGCCGGAACCAACTGGTCGGCCATCCAATGCCTGAATCTTTAACGTGGGGGAGATGGGTGTAACAGGAAGGTTCAGCTGATCTACCAGACGCTGGTCGATGAAGTTTCCAGCGGTGCCGGTGTCAATCAATGCTGAAATGACATGGGGAGATCCTTGGCAGTACAAAGTCACAGGAATGCGAAATGGTCGAGATACGAAACACTCAGGTATCATACTCACCAAGTTAGCTCGCGAGGTCTCCTCAGAGTGCTTCTCCCGTTCCCTGCGTGAGCGAGGTCATGATTCACAGTTTTGGATGAGGTGTCCTGGCTGACCACAGTATAGGCAAAGACCACCCTGAAACCTTCTCTGTCATTTCTCCTGAGAGAGATGAACTCCCTCCACCTGCATGGGTTCGGGGTGCTCAGCGATGGGCGGAGTTGAGTTCCCCACAACTAAGAGTTTAGGCTTTTGGCGGCACTCATGGAGCAGGTTATCAAGCCTAATAGACAAATTAATTAAAGAGTCCAAGTTAGCTGCTTCATCTCGGCAAGCTAATTTCGTGACTAAGTCTGCTCTTAACCCCCTTCTATAAGCTACCAGGAGCGCGGACTCGTTCCACCCACTACTTGGCGCCAGGGTTTGGCAATCCAGGCCATAATCGGCAGCAGAATGGGACTCTTGGTTCAAAGAAAAAAGTAGTTTGCCACTCCACTAGCTCTCCCCTCTCTAGGATGATCAACAACGTTGCGAAAAGTCTGGGTAAAAAGCTCATAATTACTCGTCCTCCCTCTGTCCATACTGTGTTGGCGCAATTGAGCGCTCTATCCGATAACAAGGAAATAATTAGCACTATTTGAGCCGAGTCACAGCTGGGAGGTTGATGGAACGTGGAAGCAAAAATCCCTGGCACCGACAGGGGTCGCCATTAAACTTCTCGGGAAGAGCCAGACGAAATGGCGAGGGGAGAGTAGGAGGGCTTGGATTGGGCGCAGAGCTTGAATTCTCCCCTGAAAACCCATGATGTCAGACAATAACTCAGAACCTGCCATCTCCGTAGTTGGCTAAGTCTTATGTCACGTGTTGGCTAGCGGAGACGATTGCAGGTTAGAATACAAAAAGCGATGCTTTATTGTAAACAGAGCAGTGAGACAAAATCGACAGGCTAAAGTCTGAAGCGATAGTCAAAAGACATGAAAAGGGGTTAAAAACCAGAGAATCCAAACCAAGTCCAGGGGTCACAGCAAAGGGGAAAAGCAGTAGAGTAAATCAAACAAAACGGGCAAAGAATCTTACTAGAAATATCACTAGAAACGCTTTCGAACGGAATAGGCTTAGTAGTGTAGGCACGGGGCAAACAAGACTTAGCAATGAGTGGAGGACAAAGAGTAATATACATACACACGGTTATAATGAAGAACAGGGGATACTGATTAGTATGAGGGTGAACTTGAGCAGGGGAAACAGGAAGAGACTGGAGAGGTAGGCATGACTGGGCGCTGAGGATTCTGAGAATCGGAGTTCCCGGGGAATGGGACAGACAATAAAATATAATTTTCTCCTGTTTTCTTCAGTGTTAAATTCTTCAGGATGCTTTTAAATTTAAAAATCGTATGAGCTATACAGTCAAGCCGGAAAGTCTGCACACCCCTTTCACCTTCTCCACGTTTCATTACATTACAGACTTATTCTACA
>JAOUQW010070869.1:0-13591 GCA_028565825.1 Olivaichthys viedmensis
TGTTTTTATCTAAAAAGTGCTCTAGTGCTGAATATCTCACTTTCTTTAATGATGCACAAACATTTCTCTGTAGCATTGAATTTTTTGGGGAAAATGAATGAATGGAAATCTAAAATGTGCTCTTTTTATAATGACCCACTAATGCAGTGTCACGGTTGGGTTCGGGGGTGCGGACACAAGCGCGAGGCTTCTCCTTTTACATTTAAACATGTTTTATTCTCAACAAACTCACGCCATGACAGGCGTGATAAACACACAAACAGCAGACATAAACAACGAGTGACAACACAGGGCGGAAAACAAGCAGGTATTTAAACACTTAATAATCAAGGAAGATGAACGAGGAACAGCTGGAGACATTTAACAACACTCACCTGACAAGGACAACAAAACAAACACACAAGCACGTGGCGCCCGTCGCCATGGCGACCGCCACGCTATATCCCGCGCTCAGCCACGCGCGTGACAGAGCCCCCCCTCTATGGCGCGGCTCCGCAGCGCCTCCTAAAGGCAGTCCTGGGGGGCCCCGGGCCTGTGGGGCCTACTTCCCTGTCCGGGTGGTGGCCCGGAGGCTGGACCTGGGCTGAGGACCAGCGGCCCAGAGGCCGGGCGATGACGTCCACGGTGACGGACACCTGGGGGCCACCCATCGCAGTGTCTGGATGCCCAGTGGCGTTGCCACTTCCAAGGCTCGGGGGCAGAGCGCTGACCTCTTGGCGGCAGCGTCGACGGACCCCCGGGGGCCACCCTCCGCGGCGTCAGGGAACTCTGCCACGCCTCCAGCGGCGTCCTGGAGCTTGTCCATGACTTCAAGAGGCGTCCGGGAGCTTATCCACGCCTCCAACGGCGTCTGGGAGCTCATCCGCGCCTCCAACGGCGTCTGGGAGCTCCTCCACGCCTCTTACGGCATCCGGGAGGTTTCTCCAATTGTTTGAGTGAAAAAATGTAATAGTCTGTAATGTTTATACAATCACTTGAGTAGAATTTTGCTCATTTTCATGAAGGCGGCCAATTATTCCGGAGTTGACTGTATCATGATGATATCGTAAAATCATACTAAAAGTTTAGCAATTATAATGACATGAAAATTTAATATCAGCACATGCCTATACACAATACCGAATATATTAGTTTAGTGCAGCTGACTAATGCACTCGGAGCCGTGATGTCTCTCTCTCTCACACACACACACACACACACACACAGTCGAATTGAGATTGGGTCGAATTTTGCAGAAAGCAGCGAGCAGTCACACAGAGACAGACACAGAGTGAGGATGAGGGCCTGACTGGCACGGGCACACAGATATATGAGAAATAGTAGAACAGATCACTGCTTGGGAAAAAAAATGTTTATGCACTTGAAGGAATCTCATTCGTTCAAGCTCCTGCTCAGGGTGTGAATGTGTGTGCGCGTGTGTGTGTGTGGGGGGCAGGCGAAGGCCGTGCCAGGGGAGCTGATGAATGACCCGTGTAAACCGTTACTGAACAGTGAGGATCTCCGGTGCAGTGCTGGAACGACGCTCTCGCTCTCTTTTCTGCCAGTTTCTGGCTCTCTGTGGATGCCAAGAGGAAGATTATGGCTGTCGAGTGAGATTACACCGGCCTCGACTGAAAGCCGTTAAACGCCATGCGCCATTTGTAGCCGCAAATATTTGCCATTCGTGGAGGAGATGCTGAGTTCTGTGCAATGTGGTGGACACATTAATTGGGCACGGCACCAAACTGGGATATAAAACTGGATAATATTCATCACTGATATCCTGCTTAGTGAAACGCTATAGCGGCTAATTGTGGAATTCTGCCATGTAGAGGGCACGAGAGACACTTTTTAGTGGCCATATGGTCCTGAACATCAACACGAACTATAGAATCCAATTTGTAAGAATTTGCACAAAGCTAACTCGTATAAAATGTTTAAAGGATTACAGTTAAGGTGAGGGATTGGGTCAGCACTCATAGCTTTTTGTACAATTTTACTCTTGCAATATTTGACGAAATAGCTTGAATTTTATTTTTCAAGTTTACTTACTTTAATTGAAGTTACTACAACTTTATCCAAGTTTACTTCTAGCTTATCCAAGTATACTACAAGTTTATCCAAGTATACTACAAGTTTACTACATGTTTATCCACGTTTACTACAAGTTTATCCAAGTATACTACAAGTTTACTACATGTTTATCCACGTTTACTACAAGTTTATCCAAGTTTACTTCTAGCTTAAGACCATGATGCACACTTTTTTCTCCAGAGACCACTCTGCTTCCAGCTTATTAAAACGAATTATTATCTAATGAATGATCCGAGCGCAAGGCTCACTCTCCAGTTGTCATCCTGATAGAAATGCATCAGCGATGATCCTCTGGAAATGTGTTTACTGCGTGATTCAGTGAGTCACACCACTGATTAGCTTCACTCTCATTATTATCCGTAAAACGCAATAACCTTAATTTACCAAACTGTTCACAGTGCAAACAGTTCATGAATGAATAATACAGTACATTCTGGTAATTATGACTCAGCATGGATTTGGAAGTGTGTGCTGATTCTCTTGACAAAATTCACTATGGTATCTCGTTGGCAGAGATGGTAACAAAATACAAAAATTCCTTACTCAAGTCAAAAAGTGCAAATACTCATCTATAAATAAAAATACTCTGGTAAAAGTTGAAGTATGGCTTCAAATTCTTTACTCAGGCTAAAGTATAAAACTACAAACTTAAATTTACTTACATTACGAAAGTAAAAATCACAAATGAGAAAGACTTCCTATTATTCTCTATGTCACGACAAGTGTAATTGTTTCAAGGTCCGATATTGGAATGGCTGCCATCTTGCATTGTAACAAAAAATAAATAAATCGCTACTTCTTTTACAAATTTGGTCCAATCATTATTAAACTTGAACCAGATAATCTTGAGACTGGACCTCACAAAAGTTATCGAAGGATTTTTGATATTCATAACTGTTCGCTAATAATGAAATTGGCGTAGACACCAAACAGGAAGTGTATCTCAGCAATGCTTTGGCGTATTGACAATAAACTTGGTGGGTGGGTTTAAGACCACGCCTTAAAGGTCCCCAAGAAGTACTGATTCATTGCACCCCAAGGGGGTGCTATAATGAAAGGATCCTCATAAAAACATCTCCTTCAGAAAATAGAAAACGTCCATCACACAAATCATGGTTTCATCATGGAATGAAGTGAAAAGGATCAAGTTATAACCACATCTCCAAAGTCCATTGAATAGTGCTTGGACCCCTTAATTGCGGCTTGCGGCTGTATTTCATTGAATGAGACCATCCTAATGTCAAAAACATACAGTTTTTTTCTGGTTTCACATATTCAAACATTGGTGCATAGCAGCATGTGTTATTATGGCGTAACCAAGCAGGAGTATAATATCATCAAATGTAATATCGCAATGCACTGATGCATAACGGCTAAATGCGTAGCCTTGGTTTTGGCTTCCAGCAACTACAGTACATCTCCTGGACGGATAGCAATGCCGAGTTGGACTTCAAGGAAGGGGGCGTTTTTAAATAGTTGTTATCCTGTTAGCAAATTGAATAATCATGGATCATGACGAGCCGGGACTTACACCGTTCCTCTCTGAGTCGCTCCTTAAAATTCCTGGGAGAGATTAATATTATATTGGATTATATCATGTGCAGGTTATATTATTTCCTGATTCTATTAGAGGAGACGCTCCTACATATATGAACTCAATTGTCCTATTACAGGCAGCCTATCTGGTTTTACTGGTCCTTGCTGTCTGGATTTAAATCACATTTTAATCTGCCGCTTACATGTAGCTGGACCACCTCTCCGACATTTAACATAAAAAAAAAGCCAAACAAAATCAATATCAAAACCCACAGCTCAGATTTTGCAGCTACAACAAAATCCATTAAATGTCCTTAAAAACCTTATAAAAGGTAGCAAAAGCAGAATAGGTGTGTTATCATCCCAACTGAACGTCAAGCAGGAAGTCTAGTCCTCGTTCGTGCTCCATCTGAGCCCTGTTTAAGTGCTTTCTTCTCTCTCCATTACACAGGTACCTGCTTAATGAGGCATACAGGCAAAGCTTGCAGAAGAATGCATTAGCTCTCACACGGACTCGGCTCAGCTCGGGCCTCTTTGTCAATTCCTGACGATTTTTATTTTTTTAAACGAGTACAAACATTAGACTTGGTGATTATTTCTGCCACTTCTTTATACCGCCAGATATCCTGATTATCCCTGGCGCTTCTTTGTAGCCCTAGCACTAGACCTCATGTTCCTCACCTCAGCTCAAACTCGGAGGGCCTTTCTTTTAATTTGGACAATTCCTCAGAAATCTGAGCAGCATGTATGACAACTTTCAGTCGAGAATATGTTCGAGTGTTCAGCGCATGCCGTGATAGACAGCCGAACAAATGTGCGTGAGTCAGAGCTCCGTCTGATGGCTCACTAGGGCGCAGATGTAACAGAGACATGAGAGACGGAGCAGATGGGACATGAGGAATGAATGATGCGATAGAGAGGTGCGCTGCCGAAAGACTTGTCTGAAGTCAAAGGAAAAGCGAAGAACTTTGGAAGGAGTTTTGACTGCGGTACAATGTTTTTTTTATTATGTTAATGCCCCTCTGCGCAAATATGACCTTGCTTGTTTCTTCATGATTAAACCATGATTCATTAGTGTTTCTAAAATGTGATCAGGAGATTTTATATCCACAGTAGCAATTAATGCTTTTAACGATATTCATTGGAAGGTTCGGCCATTATACTGTAACCTGTTTGATCCTAATTAACCCTGTTCTGACTCTGCGTGCGGCTTTAATTTTGATTAAAATGATAAGTGACGGACCTGACATGCTCGCCACGCCTGTATTAAATCATCCCCCTGTTTGGTGCTCATTTATCTGCAATTATTTATGCTGAATTTCTGTACTCATTAAAGGTGCAGTTTGTAACTTCTGTTAGTCTTCTTCTGCCTGAACGATGAAAACGTTAACAAGCCTTTCCCTCCCCCTAACAGCCTCCGCCCCCTCTGTTAAAACTACATATGCCTCATGAGTTGCCTTTTATAGAAAAGGAGCGGAGCTGAGCAGTTATATTGTTGACAAAGTTGAGCGGAGTTTAACTTTATGCAAATGAGATGCGAAGCAATGTGGTGATGGGAGTGAGGGACGGTGGTACGCTTCTTTTTATTGCCCTACAGTGAAACATTATCCGTGTTGTTTGCTTCTGAACCAATAAGTGATGTGACTAACCAAAGCCTTTATGTTAATGACTTTCCTTGCAAACACAATTCAACAATTACACCCGGTTAATTATAGATTATATATAGGATGTGCAACACAAATTCAAAAACGATGAGCCCGTTGGGTGGGACTGATCGGCGTGTCTTTGAGTGGGACTGATGCATGTATTTGAGTAGGACTGATGGGCGTGAACTTATTTTGAAGCACCGGCCCTCAAAAGTTCAGATTGAAGTGTGGTATCAGTGAAAATTATGAATATTTATAAATATGACTTAAAAAACCTTCTCAGAAATCATGTCTGGTTAGCTCCTGCTAGCTAGCGAACAAAGTGTGAAAATACATGTGCATATATGAATGCCAATGACTTCCTTTTTCCTACTTCAAGAGTTCCATATATGGATTTGATGACACGCCCACATTTCTATATATGGACTCAAAGACACGCCTCCAGACAGACCCTGTTGGACAAAACACACCAGCAGAACAGCAGTGACATTTAAAAAAGCCAATGAACAGCAATATACTTATATATACATATATATAATATGGAACAACACAGAAAAAAAAGCTAAAAATAATGGCTCTTCCTAACAGTTACACACTGTTTAAACACGAACCATGACAATGTTTCACATGAATTTACCAAATTTACCAACTTCATGGTCTCACTCATGGTCACACTAAAGAACTTCACACTAACTAATCAGACACACACACCTGCTGCTCTTTGATACATCACCATAAAGAAAAATATATAATAGCATATTGTCTTATTACTGTGCAATTTCAATTAGATGGCGTGACATCACTTGTTGTTGTTTTAATTCATCCTAATCTCTGTTTTATAAGTGCATCATGACAATTTAGCGTGGTATAGATAATGCACCATCACATGAGACTCATAATATTCTCTCTGAGTCAGTTATTATGCCTGTTATCCTGAAGTAATTTTGTAAAGTAGAGTTTTTGGGTTGTATTTCAGACCAGTAAGTGCTGCTCAGATTCCTTAAATTTGCCTTTTTCCTTCAGCAAAATAGACATTCTTGACGCGTAACACTGAATCGACTTTTTTATTTCATCTGATATGCTGCTATGTCTGAAACTGCAGCTACAACTGAAACTTTCCTTTCATTGATTATATTCTTGCTTCCTCAGTTGGCAGCTGTGCTTTCAAATGTGCTTCTTTTATTTCCTTTGAATGATGACTCTCTGCTGTGGAGACTCGGAAAAAAAAGAAACTGTCTGCAGAACTAAGAAACACTATATAACTTAGTGAAGAAGACATTTGTAGGCAGCTTACTGCATGCTGCAGCTCTGATCTGCCTTTACTGAACCCACTGAAATATCTAAATATTCAGACCTCTTCACTTTTTGCACACTTTGTCATGTTATAGACTTCATTTAAAATAGATTACATCAAATTTTTCACCAATTAATATGCACCCAATAACAGATAATAACAAAACAAAAACATGTGTTTAACGCATTTTTACAAATTAAATGAAATTAAATTAAAAAACATTTGCATAAATATTCAGACCCTTTTATTTATTACTTTGGCAGCAATTCCAGCTTCAAGTCTCTACAAATCATTTTAAAATCATGCACAAATTATTTAAAATTATTTTTATTTATTTTAATTAAAAGTTATTTAAATATATTTTAACGAGTGCATCAACTCCACACAGAGAATTCCCTCAAATATGGTGGGACATGGCCATTTTTCTGTTAAAATGTTTAGTTATTTATTCATCATTTGTTTACCTGTTTAATTATTCAGAAATGTAATATTGAATACAAACTTTTGTTCCTTACTCTCACATAAGTTTTCGCATTACCCTTCCTCTGACACGTGTCAGTTTTAATATCTTTTCATATTTTTTTTCTCCTTAACATATTTATAATCAACATTAGATTTGTTAATTAAATCATTCAGTTAAACAGTCGCAAAAAAACGTACAAATGTTTGTACACATAAGAACATTTTCACGTCAATATCAGATTTCATAACTCCCGATCTGTATTTAAAATCAAATCCATGGAATTTAGGATCAAATCCGATCGTATGAATGTTATTTTTTTAAATAAGGCCCCTGCATTTGCCAAGATTCTCTCATTCTTTCTGGCAGATCCTATCAAGCTCAGTCAAATTGGACGGGAAGTGTCTGTGAACTGCCCTCTTCAGGCCTCTCCACAGATGTTCTATTGGGTTCATGTCCAGACTTTAACTGGGCCACTCAAGGACATTCAGAGACTTTTTCCTAAGGCTACTCCAAAGTCGTCTTGACTGCATGCTTCAGGTAATTGTCGTGCTAAAAGGTGAACTCAGTCCAAAGTTTTCTTCAACCCCCTTTCTGTCTTTGGCTGCATTCACTTCTGCATCTTTTCCTCAATTCTGACCAGTCTCCCAGTCCATGCTGCTGAGAAACACCCCAATAGCATGATGCTGCCACCACCAAGCTTCATCGTAGGGATGGTATTAGCCAGATGATCTGTTCTGTACCTGGTTTTTCACCAGAGGTAGCTCTTGGATACAACAAAGTGTCAAAAACTTTCAGAATCTACTGTATGACTAGTCTACTGATAGTTAATGCTCATCTTCTGGGTTACTGAAAGCGGATGGCAAAATCATCTCTGCATGGACAAGGGTCTTTTTTTTTTTAGATGGCCTTAATGAGCAATATAGAAATTTTTATTTAATAAAAAAAAAAATCTAGACCAAAACACACTTGGCCAAAAACAAATGTGTAAAATCTAATCCCTAAGGTGCTGATTAGCAGTTGAACTAATTAACATTCATTCACTTTTATCTAACACTTTTATTTTATATGAACCTTCACTTCACTTGCAAGTGAAGCCTATATCTGAGTAACTGACGGTGGAACTGGTCTGTGGGTTCCTGGGACAGTAGGCGATATCTTGAAAATGGGCTGGAGGAGCCAACAAAATATGTCCTGACACAAAATAACCAAAAGAATCAGTGCATCAACTAATTTCACTTTTTTATTACTTTGCAAGCCAGCTACAAACTGAGAAACCAGGCTTCACTAGCCAACTAACTTGAGCAGCATTTTTCAGTAATGTTAGCAAGATAGTCTAGATAAAACTACAGAGGCCAGATCTTAGCCAGATACTTGGAGCAACTCAGTAATGATGAGGTAGACCATTGCATTTAGACCACAGGTGTCAGACTCTGGTCCTGGAGGGCTGCAGCACTGCAAAGTGCTGATTTCACATCAGCTAATTCGCAAGGCCTTCATGTGCTGAATTTGTTGTGTTAGAAGAGGGTAAATGCAAATCTCTGTAGGGTTGTGGCCCTCCAGGACCTGAGTTTGACACCCCTGATTTAAACATTGTCATATTTTATCACAACCTCTCATATGCTGTTCTGAGTGGTGAATGGTGACAGCTTACAACATCAAAATCACTCTTAGAAATAAATAAAAAAGTTAAATCTAGAATCCTTTATGGTTCTTTGGTTTGTCTCACTGGGGAAACCTTTAGAGGTTCTATCTTGAACCTCTTGTACGACAGAGGATTTATCTTTCAGAGATGGTTACAAGTAAAAACCCTTTAGGGACGTGAATGCCCTCTAACTATCCAAAGAACCCTTTAGGAACTATTTTTTATGAGAGTGTAGTGCACTATTGAATTGAACTGTAGCTAATGTTAATGCTATTTTAATCTACCTTTGTAACATTATCTAACTTGCTCAGTTGGTCCACATTAGCAAACTCAACATTGCTCTCAAATGTGCACATATTTGAGCAACTCGGAGACAATGGCATTAAAAAATAACTGGACACAATTGGCCCTGTAGTATCCCTTAGACTCGAACTCACACAAGTCACTAGCGCAGAATCATATAATGTTGAAGTCCATTTAAACGAGTCTAGTGTTTCCTCTCTAGTATCTGTGGCTTTCGCTCTTTGGCCATTCCCTTTTAATTCACCCCGGTCAGGAACCTTGTTTGTGGCGCAGTCAATTTATCTCAATTTGTTGTGAATGAATTTTCAACAGGGTGCCCTGGCCTGATGGCTCTAATTACTGTACTCGGTCCCATTACCGAGCTAAAGCATGACACCTCCACCGCCGGCACCATTAATCACACTGCAACACAGGATCCACTTGTGCTAAACGAACAAGAAGTGCCAGCACCTGAGCTGCTTTCATGCACATTTTACAGCAGCATCTGGTCCATTTATTCTTTATGGTCGAGCACACAGCACTGTACAGAAGTCTGCGAAAATTAATTAGTTTCGATAGCAACTGTATGTTTCGAGTATCACTATGCTTCTCACCAGCTCTTCCACTGACATCCTGGTACCTTTGAGAAGGAAAAATCTCAAATCTGGACTCATCGTTCTATAAGGCTATAGTCACGCCACGCTTTATGGTCTCTTCTACTTTTTTTACCATTTTTCTTTTAAAAATGGTTTCCAGGTGTGCTAGTGGTCGATTTTTTGGATAAGCATTGTTTTGGATAGTTGAAGCACAGCTACAAGACTTCTCACATTCAAAGCTTTGACTCTGGTGCCAGATGCTGAGCCAACATTTTACTGGATTTCTTTCTGTCCCTCAAGAAAATGACCTTTAAGATGCAGAACTTTTTTTTTTAAACCTCTCCTCAGGGCACCCCTAGCAGCTATGATGCTGTGCCAGATGGAGGCCTAGGGGCTTCATTGACATGTAGAATCAGTCCTTTTTGAGTTTTTTTGTCCCGGGCCCAGCATTATGCACAGAAGGCACCCTATTATTCATGATTACCACTCAGTACCCCCCTTGTATTGGCTAAATTACACAACTAGCACACCTGGTTGGGCTGAACAATGTTTAATTAAGTTGGATCATATGTGTTGGTTGTGGAATTTAAAGATAAGAAAGGACAACCTTTATTGTCACATATATAAGTACAGTACAGTGAGATTCTTTTCTTCAGATATCATAGCTTTGTTAGTAAGCTGGGGTCAGAGTGCAGGGTTAGCCATGATACAGCTTCCCTGGAGCAGATAAGGTTAAGGCCTTGCTCAAGGGCCCATGACCTTCTGATCAGTAGCCCAGAGCCCTAACCACTGAGCCACCACTGACCCTCAAGGCAGCTCTAGTAGCTATTTAACAAATGCATGAAATGTTTGGGGACATGTTTGGGGAAACAAACCTGCATTCTTCTAGCCATCTCACAAAATAGCAATAATTTTGGAAAATGCAAAAAAATAAAAATAGGTGCAACCAAATCTGATCCACAAACCATCTATAGAGTGTCAACAACCTGTCAGGTGACTGTCATCAACCAGCCTATCGACTGATTCTCAACATGTCAACAGCTTATGATATTTAATGTTTAACAGATAATCTGTAGACCAGGGATGATCAAGTGGCAACCCGCAGGCCAGATCTGGCTCTCCAACACATTTTTCCAGAATCTGTAAATGAAATATCGTCCTACCATCAAGACCTACTGAAAGACATATAGGGGATATTTTCACGAGCCTTGCGTGAGCTGTGTTATGCGATTATTGCTCCCATGGGGTTCCTTTTGCTATAATAAATAAATAGGCATATGTCTGATTTTCAGAAGAGATTTTCAGAACTTTATTAAGGCCACTAAATTTCCTCTCGTTTCAGTTTTAGCAACAAAACATACAGTAAGTTTCCTTAATTTGTCAGTGTTCCTTGCTTTTCCTCTGGTAGATGCTCCACTGCCTTGGCCAAAACGATATTTTATTTGTGAGACTTTGGCTCCAAGTCGAATCTAATTGATGACCCTTGCTGTAGGCTATCAAGTTGTCCCTTTTCAATTGACCTGGATAGTCCAGGTTATGGTTGTTGACTTTTACATTTATTCATTTAGCTAGTGCTTTTATCAAAAAGTGACTTACTATTAAGCAGGGCCTTGGTCAAGGATGCTGGGATTTGAACTCACAACCTTCCGATCAGTAGCCCAACAACCTTAATCACTGAGCCACCACTATCCCCATGACGTTTAGTAGATTATAGATAGAATAGAATAGAATGCTATTTTGATAGATTATCTATAGATGTTATATATCGTGGTAGTATGTGTAGTATAAATTATAGATGTTCCTAGTGCTATTACAGTATGAATTAAATATATGACATGATATATTTTATTTATAAGCATATTGTATATAAACAGATAAACATCAGTTGACGTGTTGTTGAGAATCAGTAGATGGGCTGGTTCATGAAAACCTATAGATGGTCTGTTGACTGCTCTGTTTGTAGAATGTCTAAAGTACACCACCAAAAATCTTACCAAAAATCTTTTTGGTATAAAATCTAATTTAAATTTAAAATTGCAAATAAAGCAAATATTTGCTTTAAACATAGTTTTCTTGGGTGGCCTAAGACTTTTAGACGGTTCTGTGTAAATTTGACAATCTCAATAGATCCTTCTACAGTCCTACATGATGATGACAAAATTCTTCTTTGTCCGTAATCTTTCACAAAAGTGCAGCCACTTTTTCCCGCCTCTAAACGGGCTCTGATTTTTTTATTACGTCACGGTAGAATTGAGGGCTGGACAAAAAATAAATAAATATAATAACCAATCATTTTATGTCATGTTTCACCCATCCCCCCACCCCAATTTAGCTCACGCTCACAGCAATACCGATTAGTAAGCCAATCAGATCCCGATAGTTTGGGGAGCTACTGAGCAAGACCTTTAACCCTCAACTGCTCAGATCTGGGCTTGGATTGGATTCTGCTTCACATGTACGTTGGTTTGAATAAAAGTGTCTGCCAAATGAATAAATGTAAATGTAATGTAGTCAGGCAGAATTTCTGTTCTGTTGCTTTAGCATATTTCACAAAGTGCAATGATGAACTGTTTTTTCAGGCTGTATATTTGCTTAATTTGTTTACTTGTTTGTTTCATGCGTACTAGTTAAGCCTCATGGTTGTCAGGCCACATTACAGTTCGCCATATCCACCATCCACCACAGCGTCGCCACCTGCCTGGATGATCCATGGTTTCTGTTTTATCACTCAGCCACCATGTGCATCAGCTCTGCTTACTCAGTATCCGAATCACCAAAAAAGACCCCAATGAATAATTCAAAAAGTTTGCTTTTCCTTCTAACATATGTAGGTTTTCCACTCGTGCCTGGGGCTCCCTTTCTGCAGAAGTCATTCTGTCCCTGCTGCGTTTTGGTGTCATTTAAAAATGAATAACTTCCTAGAAGAAGGGGAAACCGCACTGCATCCTGATAGGACTGATGGGTATCGTGCAGCATGCTAAATAAGCTAAACTTTCAGGAAACTTCTCTACAAAAAAACAGACCACAAATCTTTATACATAACCTACTTTTTGTTTTGAAGTCATTGAATTATCATGAGAATTTATCCTAAGGAACATATCTCCCATTGACCCGGGCCACTTCTTTAGATTTTATAGCAGCACAATTCCAGCATGTATTATAAAATACCCAATCTATCTTATCTTCATCTAAATTATTAACAATATAAACAGCATTAATGGAAATGGAGCCCCATGCTCAGGGATCCTCCTGATGGAGGTGAGAGAGAAAGTAAGAGACGCCACTAACACTATCACATTCTTGGGTCAGATTTACAAACACCATTATTATAACTTATTAGTCTCAGGGTCAAAATGATCCTTTATATACAATCAACTCCAAAAGTGTTGGCACCCTTCATTAAAAATGAGCAAAAAGTATTGTATAAAATGAACAACACAAGTGATATTTTTAGCTCATGTGTCTAATTCCTGGCAAATTTTCAACTTTATAAAACTTTTAAAACTTAATTTTATGGCCCTGCTTTGTGGTATTTTTAACTGCTTATGCATTTCTTATAGCCATCTGTGTCTTTTGTGTTGAAATCTCTTTTTTTTTTTTTTTTTTCATGGTGATGAATGACAAAAGGGTCTTTACATGTTTGCAACTTCATATTTGGTCAAAAGCAAAAAAAAAGTGTTTTTGCATACTGATTGCAATAATAATAATAATAATAATAATAATAATATACATATATATATATATATATATATATTAAGGATGACAATTTATTTGCATTTATTTTTAATGTTTATTAGGGGTGCCAATAAATTTGACACATGTTTTGGAGAAAAAAAGCACTATTATAAAAAATAAAAAAAAGTTCTTATGATAATTTTTTTGTTATAGTAGAAAGTAAGTATTTTCCCAAACTGTTAGAGTGAATTTTTTTGATTATTGTGTGTAATATTTGTTTTATACAACCATTTTTCATAGAGTGCCAATAATTCTGGAGTTGCCAATAATAAATGCCTAAGAAAAGAGAAGGGTTAATGCATTTATTTTTATACTTCATACTGA
>JAOUQW010070967.1:0-13583 GCA_028565825.1 Olivaichthys viedmensis
ATCTAGATCTACATCCAGATTTCTGTAAAGCTGCTTTGTGACAATGTCCATTGTTAAAAGCGCTATACAAATAAAATCGAATTGAATTGAATAGACATAGTTTGTGGTGTATAAATTCAAAAACAATAAAAACAGTTTATAATAAGTACAATGTTAAGATTACACCTGCTTTCCACAGATGATCAGTCATTATTGCTGTGCTGGAATCCTTCTTCTCCCCCACCCTTTCTTTGGTCCCCTCTATCTGGTTAAAGACAAAACACCACATCTGTGTACTGCTGTAAAACACTTAATCAGGAGACCTGGTTGCAGAATGTTGTTCTTGAGCGCGTGCATACATAGGCATTCAATGGAGTCGGCGGTCCTCAAACAACACTTAAATACCATAACATGCGAGGGCATGGTCACTTCTACCCAGGTACAGCAACTTTTGAGAAAACAACCAATCACTAAGACTTATGTCAACAAGAACAGAGTGTCTCAATTTAATAATGAACAAATGGACTGCGCAGCAAAAATTCCCTGCGATGCCATATCATTTAGCAGTAGTTCACTTGTTAAATTTAATTTATTTTTTAAACAGACGCAAACAAAAACAAATGCTTTTACTACTTTTAGTTAGGCCTAGCTACTTGGCCCATTCATAGGTAAACAGCTGGTTGCTGTTGCCATTTTTTTCATTCAGCGTAAAAACAGCGCAAAGTGTCCACTGGATGTTCCTGAAGGGCCCTTTGAAGTAAATGCTTTTCATCACTTTAGTTTGGAACGATCCTAGAAATGGGTCAGCTTTATGTCAAACTGATTTTCACAAAGTTTGCTGTGTTACAGACGTCATACATTTCTGCATATCGCAGGTAATGTAAATATATACATATATACATGCACTGTCGATAATTTGATTGAGTCCAACTGCTGGAATCTTGGATAAAGTATGGAAGCATATCGGTGGAAAAATTCTAATGAAAGTGTAATATATAAACTAGCAATGTATTCCTACATTTGAATTTAAAATTCCCAATCATGTATGCAAATTTTTAGCTCCAAATTCAAATTCAATAATGACATTTGCATTTGCCATTTGGTATAGTGGCATTGACATTTCATTTACATGGAGATTCAGACGCTTTATGATTAGCTTTATTCAAATAAAAATGCGTTAAAATGTATTTCCTGAACTGCATGTGTATGTTTCATGTGCAATAATGGCGTAGAAATTATCATTGAAAAGTCATTTACTTTGGCTCACAGCTGCCCTGTGATGTTGCATGTTCAGCAGTTTGAAATGATGCAATGGCAGAGCTGCACATGCCTTGGAGGAAGAACGTGTTGGCCCTGTCGTACGACAGGGGAGCACTAGCCAGTGGGTGGGAACTGGCAATGACCAAATTGGGAGAAAATGGGGTAAAAATAATTTTTATAAAAGGAATAGTAATTTACTTTATATTAATTTGCACTCTCTAATGAAGCATTTGCAATTTCATTATCAAAGACACCATGCTATAAAGATTGCAAAATTCAAATGTAAAGAATTTGCATTTACATAATGTCGCTACTGACTCTGTTTGAAAACGCATTCCGAGCTTATTTCATTTTCATTTTCATTTTCATACACGTTTTGCTGTCGCTTAATCCTCAGCATACGGGGCTCCAACCTGAATAAAGAATATACATTCCTCATGAAATAATTTTTTCACAACTTTCAGGTAGGGGAAAGTTAGCTGACGTTAGCACTGGTGATAATTAGCTATGACACTGGAAGTGTTCCTAGTTAGTTAGCTAGCCAACACTCGTTGTGATGAGTGTTTTTTGTTCGTCTGCCGTTTGGCTTGAAAGTCTGCCAGATTAGCACAGTTTATATCTATTTGTACTCAGTTTTAAACTCTGTTCGTCGATTCTACTGCAACTTGCAGTTTTCCTATAAACGTTGTTGAGCCCATTGACTTTATTTCACGGCAGTAGAACTGTTTCCTATAACACACTATACATGAGACTTTACAATTTATTAACTAAACTTGCATTTTTTATTTTAATTCAGATGTCTTTCACAGTACAAGCCCCTGACTGTGTATGCATGCAGCTTTGCTGCTGGTAATCCATGTGGATGTTCTGCTCTACCAAACAGTCCACTACGTACAGCTTCGTCTGAAAGCTGTACCACCACTGACTAGCACAAGTGAACTGCAAAGAACATACACCAAGGACACAGGTTCGTCTTCTCTCGTTCTCGGCATTTAGTAATAACCTTTAGTAAAAACTAATATTTTTCTAAAGGAGGCCATGCAGAGCCAGTGGGTTAGCTTGTTGTGGAGGAGCTTAAAACAGTGGAGGAGACTGGCGTGAAGTCTACTCTTTAAATGGCTTACCCTGATGAGATACTGACCTACTGCTTTGTGTTGAACCCTAAAGTTGAGTTGTAGTTTTAAACAGATTTGTTACCTTTACACTAATAATTGTACTTTTTTCCTTAGGGTCAGTTAAAACACACTTGGTTCATGGTGTACATGGGCATATTTTATGTACATGGTAAACTAGTCATTTCACGTTTGATGTTGGTAATTTGTTTAGTGTTCATTTTTACAGATCTATACAATTCTAGTAATTACTATAGCTTGTTTTTACAAATCTATACATATGATGTGAGTTTAAGTGCTTAAAGATAATGATTGGTGTTCATTTTTGAAAGCTATACAGCTCAATCATGATTATTGTTTGTTTAGGAAAATCTGTACAAATTCTACAAGTAATGACCATTTGTATGTAAAATGACAAGGAACAACAGCTGTGATTTTACATTTTTATTGTGAAACATTTTAATTAAGAATAAAAATAAAAAGTCTAATATATTTCATTGTGTCAGTGTGGCATTGTTGTGGGCAAACCGATATGCTAGATTTTATTTCATTATAAAAAAAAATTGCCATGCACTACATTTACTGGGCATTTTATCAGGTGCACCTTCCATACAGTTCACTTTGTATGTGTACAATAACTGACTACAGCCCATCTGTTTCTCAGCACAAAGGGACCAGCACACAACCACCTCTGAGCAGATATTATTTGGGTGGTGGTTCATTCTCATATTAACTGTGACACTGACATGGTTGTGTGTGGTGCACAAATGATATCTGCTCAGTGGTGGTCCTATGGTGGTCCTTTAGTCCATTGATGCAAAGAGGTTGAGGCAATTGGCCAGCGCAACAGATGGACTCCTTAGAAACACGAAACCTGCTTAAAATGGTTGGTGACGACAATGGCATCTTCTGCAGCCTAGCCTCCCTCTCCTCAACGTGTGGTAGGGCATCATCCAGTGCACCTATAAATATGTGAAGACTATTATTAGTATGTACAACATTGCAGTGTTCAATGGACTTATGGTAAGTTTAAGTACGTATTGAATTATAAAAACAAGAAACAGTTGCACATATTGTTTACGTTTATAATACAACATCAGAGTTCTCATTAGTGATGGTAGAAACTAGCTGCACAGTCTTGAACGTTTCGATTCTATTTTAAGACTTGTTCTCGAAGCAGAGATTTCGTAACGGTTCGAAGCGCATGCTCTTTACATCATCACGTATTGAAATCAATTTGCCGTGAATGCTCCAAATAAGAACTGCGCCTCTGCTGTTTTTTTTGGATAAATAGACTTTTCATGATTTATAGTACGAACACTATATTTATAGTCAATTCATTCGTGATTGTTTTTTAATGTGCTTGATCATAAATACTTTGTTTTGACTTTCTAATCTTTTTATATGTAAAGCACTTTGAGATTTTGAACCCAAAATGAAAAGTGCTATATACATAAATATATTATATTATTATTATTATTACCTTTGCACTGCAGAAGCACATGTTTGAACTTAGCCAGCCAGGGAAGGATGTACAACTGTGTGTTGAGAGTTTCTATGTAGACAACTGTCTATGACATTCTGCCCTCCCTACAGAGGCCAAGGAACTGGTGGCTAAGCTAAGAGATCTCCTAGCCACCTGCGGCAATGGACCTGTACGTCATCAACCTTCCTCCAGAAGTCAGATCAGTAAGTATAGAACTCTGGCTTCTTCAAGACCAATCGGACACACAGGAAAATGCCCTGGGGCTTTGCTGGCACTTCCAGTCTGATACTTTGTCCTATAAGCATCGCATTATTGATATTTCTGTGCGGAATATTTTACAAAGTCATAGCCAGCCAATATGACCCACTTGGCAACCTCATTTCCTATACCACTAGAGCAAAGGTTCTTGTGCAACAGCTGTGGGACAAGAAGAGGGAATGCGATGATCCCCTGCTGCCAGGAGACTTGCTCACTGCCTGGCAATCGTGGGAGAGTGAACTCCACCACCGTCAACACATCACATTGCAGAGATGCTATGTTAGTCCAGAGATGGACACATCAAGCACCATAAAAGACATTCACATATTTTGCGCTGCTTCAGAAAGTGCCTATGGCTCCGTAGCTTATCTCACACTAAAGATGATCAAGGTAGAGTGGAGGTGCCATTTATAACTGCCCGTTCCAGAGTTGCACCTAAACAGCAACAGTCAATGCCCAGCTTGCAGCGCTCTTTCGTCGAGAGCTTACCCTTGATCTTCGCCAGCAGATTGTGTGGACTGACTCTACTATGGTCTTCAGCTGACTCCGATCGTACCCATGCCACTACAAGGACTTTGTCAGCACACGCGTGGCAGAAATCCACGATCTAACCAGCCCTGATTCTTGGAGGTTTGTTGACTCCATCCACAACCCTGCTGATAACATCACACGTGGCAAAGGTCTGGAATTTGGGACCTACATTCTTGAGGCAACCACTCGAGCTCTGGCCCAAAATTCCAGAAACCTTGGTTATTGACCAAGGTTATATGAGGAGCACAAGAAGCCCAGATTCTGTGGTCTTACTTTAACCATTTCACTACCAAACATCCCAGAGATTACTCAATACCCAACTTTCAGTAAACTTTTAGATGCAACCGTGAGATCTTGGAATGGGGTGGCAGATGGCACTAAGCATCCATTAGCACAAGACTATCAGGCAGCTGAACTTGCTCTGATTCAACAGGCTCAGAAAGACAGCTTTGCTCATGAGTATGGCTGTTTCAAAGCAGGCAAACCAGTGCCACGTAGCAGCCGACTCGTCACGCTACCACCTGAATTAGACACCACAACTGACCTAATTTGTTTGGGAGGACGATTGCACCGGAAAAGCCAGTTAGGTTCAGGGATTATCCACCCCATTGGCCTTGATCCATAGCATTCGATCACCAAATTATTAATCAGGGACTTTGACTGGAAGCTTCACCATCCTGGACCTGAGAGGGTCTTTGCTAAAGTACGGTGACAGTACTAGATCCAGCAAGGCGGAGAAGCTATTCGTTGTCACCAGCGATGCTATGCTGACTGTCAAAGGCAGAGCGGAAAGCCCAGGCTGGGTAGCTAGATGTCAGACCTGCCACTGCTGCGACTACGTTTATTCCAGCCAGCATTTTACTCCACATGTATGAATTGCTTTGGTCCTTACCTGGTGACGATTGGACGTCGACATGAGAAGAGGTGGGGTATTCTGTTTAAGCCTTTGCAGACTTTTCCCAGCTCTCTTCTCACCTGGTCCACTGAGACAGTTAGACTGGAATATTGATCTGTTTAGTCAAGTCTCAACTTCCTCGAGCTCTGTGGCCTGTAGGACGTGTCATCAGGACAATGCCAGGACAACATGGGAGGATTCGGACTGCTGAAGTCCAGGTTAAAGGGAAGTCATATATTCGACCAGTAGCTCGGCTGATTAGTCTTCCCTCACTGCCAAGTGGAGATGACTATCCCTTTTCTTGTGTTTAAATTCGCATATGATTTGGGCGGAAGTAGAATAGGGCTTATTAGGACAAGACAACTCTGTACATGCCCAGACCAAAGACCGCCCATAGAAACCAAGGCCTGCCCCTGGCCCTAGAAACACTATAGGAGGTTAATAAACACCAGAGTGGTGCATGACTGCAACCAATCATTGGCTGGCTCACATTCTCTTGGCATGTGTGAGACCCAGCTAGAAGGCAGATACAAATAAGAAACTGGAAGTAGCAGAAGTGTTTGACTATGGATTCAGTAATTTGAAATTGTATTGTTTATCACTTTCATCTGTGCATGTGTCTTCATATTGTGCATCCAAAGAAATGTAAGTGTTTGTTTATTACTTTTGGGTAATATATTTAATAGATAATAAGTTAGGGGTTTGAGCTGTTATGTAAGTTGTTGTTGCTTAGTTGGGTTTTATTGCTTAAATGTGTATAATTTTGACATGTCCGTATATAGTGCATATTTGTTGTAATTAGTATTTTGTATAGTTTAGAGGTTATGCCATTCAGAAACAGAGTACTACTGTATTTGTACCTGTTACTTGTTGAGGGATAGTTCTGGAATCTCCAGAAACCACAACTCCCATAATTGTGTGCTACAATCCATATGGCAGTACTTCCTGTGGGGTTGTTTACAGATTAGCATTAGCCAATAGTCAGTGGCTAATGCTACACCATGCTAAGCTACGCTAGGCTAAAATTAGCCACTTGAAGCAGACCTGGGCTACTGAGCTATTTTCCATGCTACCAGTAATTGTTAGCAATGTTAGCATGTCATTGACTACAATGTCACTACTTGCTACTGCAAATAGCTAATGCTATTGTTTTTCTTTGGTATTGTCTACCTATGCTGCTGCATACTCAATTGTTTTATTATGTTTAATTTAATGTATCCATTACAAAACCACTACCTTGGAAGACATGTACATGTGTGTGGTACAATAAACGTCTATTTTCTGGACATTATGTGCAACAATCCCTGTCTCTGACTGGACAGCCGTAGTGATTGCCATTTAAAGGGAACTGCCTAGGGATATTACGAGAGACCATCATCTTCTTTACAGACATTTTTCAAATGGAACAACCACTATTATCTGGTGTTAGTTGATTCTTACTCTGGGTGGTTTGAGATTGATCCACTGAGCAACCTCTCATCACAAAATGTGATCAACAAACTAAAACGGCACTTCTCCGTACATGGCATACCCCATAATATCAGACAACGTCTCACAATTCATAAGCCAAGCCTTTAATAACTTTGCAACATCATGGGACTTCATGGGACTTCAGTTCAGAGTACCCTCAAGCGAATGGCCTTGCTGAAAGGGGGGTTGGCAGTGCAAAGCACTTGCTGAAACATCCAAGAGAGATGGAACTGATTTGTTTTTTAATCTGTTGAGCGTTCTAACTAAAGGGTTGTGTTCATGATTTAAGTTAAGCACATAAGAAAAAAACAACTATAATGTTACATTGTTACATTGAGCTTAATGTGCATATGTTGTGTTATTTTATGTGAATGGAAATAAGCTAATCCAAAGTTTTTCTGTTATATAATTTGGAGTGGCTTGGGAATGTGTTTGGTTATTATGGGAAAAGATCTAAGGATGTAGACAAATTGGTAGTTTGTCCTTATGTGCCAACCGTAGTATTGCTACGTAGCTACGCACTTGCGTGTGCACGTGATACTTGTTAGATGGATGTGCTATGTCTGTCTTGTATGCAGCACAATACTGCAGTAGTTGTTAATAAACTGTCGCTAGTTCTCTAACAAACGAATGCCTTCGCTTGAGGCAATCTGCATACACCAATAAATAACTCACTAAATTTTCCACTTCCTGCCAGAAATATGCTCCACTCACTTTAGGAGCCCAGGTAATAATTTGCCTAATTACGGAGTTATGTTCTTACAAAAAGAAGTCATTTAAAAAATATAAGTATCACATATTGTAACTAATATTAAGAGGACATTTTATTTATTTTTTGTTTTTAGTATTCTCATTGTGGGTAGGGGTAGATTCAACTATAGAAAAGTGGAGGCTTGGTGCAGTTTTGGTTAAGATCTTGGGTTCCACTGGCTTTTGGTGTGTCAGCCTAGTGGGCTGGTCTACATAAGAGTCAGAACTCAGCCATATAAACATTCTGCATGTGAGCCATATCAACTTTTCTAATACGACTAACTTTTGGTAGAGATATGGCTGTGTTGTGGCTGTGTTGTGGCATTGCTACTAGCTGTACAGATGTGAGCCATATGAAATTTTCTGATTAGACTGACTCCTCTGGGAGGTGTGGCTGTGTTACCGCGTTGCTCTAGAGTGGGCCAGGTTTGGGCCATCATTCACTCCCATATGTGGCCCAGAGGAAAGCTTATGTGTTACATCAAGGCCAAAGGAAATTTGCTGACTGGTGTTTTGTTGAGGTCTGACTTATCCCCCACCTTGAATCACCCTATCGTAAGGTATAGGCCTTTGTTGCTGTTCTTATACGTCCCACACCACTTCGATCTAATTGCAAAAGTGACTCTTATGAGACAAGAGGAAACACGCATGCTGATACAGACGCTAAACAAGCAGCCGCTGCAAAGGACGATGAAAGTCATTCCGAATCCGTATTGGCAGCTGAGCCAGCCCTTGTGGAAGAACTGGAGCTCGCTGATGGATGGATCAAAATTAGTTGACCACCAATGAAGAGGTGGAACTCTGGAAAAAGCATGGCTGTAAGCATCAGGAGGATGGGATCTGGTTACATGGTCCCCAGCTAGTGGTTCCTGAGCAGTGCCGAAAGCCAATCATGATGATGATCTATGGTCTTGATCATGGCGGCTGTGCCGCAACCAAAATGAACATTTCCAAGACATATTGGTGGCCTAAGATGGCAGATGATATCAGGTAACATTGTCAGACCTGTCTTGCCTGCCCCCCCTTCTCCATTCGGTCTCACAATGTTCACGTTTAAGTACAAGGCAGGAAAAAACCTTCCCTCCTGCGACAAATCCTTGCACAAGCGAGGGGCCTAGGAGGGTCTCCCCCTTCCTGTAGCTTTACAATTACTCTATGTCCATAAAACTCGATCCTTCTGATTGTAAAATTCACATATGTTCATAAAACTTAACTTAAACATTTTCTTATCGTAATATGCACACATGGACACAACTGATTGCTCTATTTTACAGCTGAGCTCCAAGAACAGGGAACTTGAGCTGCATTGCCACATGGAGGAAGGCTAGGTCAGGTTAAATGCAGACCATACTCTGGAACTTCAACGCACACAATGTTGTTTACAAAAAAATCCCTCTCAAAGACACGTGCACAGATGAAAGTGATAAACAATACAATTTCAAATGATTGAGTCCACAGTCAAGCACTTCCAATTTGTTATTTGGATCTGCTTTCTAGCTGTTTCCCACACATGCCAAGAGAGTGTGAGCAAGCCAGTGATTGGTTGCAGTCATGCACCACTCTGGTGTTTATTATCCTCCTCTAGGTGGTGCTAGAGCCAGGGGCAGGCCTTGGTTTCTATGGGCGGTCTTTGTTCTAGGCATGTACATAGTTGTCTTGTCCTAATAAGCCCTTTTCTGCAATGTCAGTGGCGACTGTGGATCAGGGCAGTTCTGGAACTGGGTGGAGTCGCAATGGCTCCCTCTGCTGATGTGGTTTCTGAGCATCACATACACTACATGACTGCATTGTCTTGTCAATGTCCTTTGTCATGGTTGAACAGAAGGCAACATCACGTGCTCGCCGCTCGGTTACCTCTGCTCCTGAATCAAGTTCAAGTTCAAGATAAGTAGGTTTTTATTACATTCCTCCATATACCTTGTATACATTGAAATGAAATATCGTTTCTACAAGACCATGATGCAACAATACAGCAGCACGCTATACAGTACTACATAAAGTGCAAATACACGACAGTAAGGACGAGTGCAAATATACACTATATAGTAAATACACAGGACAATAAATACGCAGAACAATAAATGCACAGGGGTGGTAAATAGACAGGACAATAAATATACAGGACAATAAATACACAGGACAGTGCACGATAACTAGACAGGACAACAGAACAATATTGAATGGGCTAGTCTGTAAACTGTCTGTAAACAATATTGACTGGGGAAAGTGTCCCAGCAGCAGCAGCAGGATCGGGAGAATGTCTTTTAGCAGCGAAAAAAATTATAGCATTAATCTCGGAGGGGTACTGTAGTACTGTAGTCGTGCACAGTACTGTCCACGAGAAAAAGCTCAGATAAGCACTGTATGCCATTTTAAGAATGGTGTGAAGATTGACCGTGCTCATAGTGTTGGTCAGATACAGTAGGGTGTTTCGCATCCCTGTGCGCTGATTGATCATCCATACCTTTCACAAATATACGGCTCAAATAATCACAGCAAACTCCACAAATAAATGCACAGTAAATGGTCACAAATAAATGCCAAGTATTTGTATCTGTAACAAAACATAAAAAAAAAAAATCTTGAATAAAACATAAATGTAATGCAATGCATAAATACACACCAAGCCATTCATATCTGTACTTTACCATCTGAATATAAATGCGTATCAAAATGTGACTACAAAACACAGATTTCCTTTGCCATTTTTGTGTGTAAGTCTGTCATATTTATTTGTGAGCAGCCTGACAAATATTTATTATTGTATTATTAAAATTGATTTATGGCGCGCTGCATTTGTGGATCCTTTTGAGACTGCTGTTCCGTCGTTAATGATTCACAAATATTAGCGGGCTGATCTGTTAACACTGTATTGCTGCTCTCACTAACTGTGCAGGATGGTGATGTAGCCTGGTCACTTCTGCCCCCGCTGCGTTATTTTAACCCATTTTTACAATTGAGGCATAGCCTAAAACAGTTAGGGACTTTTCCAACGGGAGGCGGCAATCACTCATCCCCCATTCATTTTCAATAAGAGGCGTTCGGGAAGGCAAAGGATCTTTCCTAGCCAACGTTAGTAATTAAATCACCATTAAGCGTGCTCTTATTTCTGTTTCTATGCAGACTTGCTAGCAAAACTATGGAATATGGGTGTGGTAAACTAACTAAGTTACCTCAGTTGCAGGTTTGACTGACTGATTTATGAATCTGAATCACTTCTACACATTTCTACAGAACATAAGTTTATATTTGGTTGAAATAATGAAAAAAGACGTCAAAAGGTAACAGTTTTAATTTATTCGTGGTCCAATTTTTTCTATTTTTGACATGTAGGCTATAAATAAGTGTAAGCTCTGTTTAGTGTTGCTATGGTTACCATGATTTTTCGCCTATCATATGAAAAGCTTTGCTGAGCAGCGGGAATTCTGGCCTTTCACATGGGATGCGGAGAGAGGTAGGCGGAGCAGAGAGCGCTTTGAGAGCCCCTTATAGGAATGTGCTGTGACCATTTGTGACTGTATGTATATTTGTGCATTTTGCTGTACATTTATTTGTGGACTGTGCTGTGAGTAATTGAGTCTGTATGTATATTTGTGCATTTTACACTTGTATTTGTTAAAGGTATGGATACTGTTTTACCTGGATAAAGAATAAAATTCTGCGGCTTGCGGGATAGCAGTCTCCTTTAACGTACAATGGATCACACATCTTTGTCTTCCCATATTATACAGCTGAAATTTTGAAACAGCAGGAGGCGTTCAACAGAGCAAGGGAGAAGCTTAAGGACGCAGATATAAGACACAGCCTGTTATTCCCCGCTCGCCTCATAGTGTTCCACATCGCTTCTAAGCATATCTTTGACAGAGGCCTTTACTAATTCCATTACATCTAAATGCTGCATTCTGAACAGTAATGTTATGCTAACGGACCATCATTAGCAGGCTGCGTTGTTTGGGAAAGTGGATGGGTTTGGGGAAATGGGATATTATTGATGTTTCGTGTGTTGTTTTTATAAAAATAAAAATAAAAAGTTTTTTTGTCTATTTTGTGTTGGATTCAACCCTGAATAATTTTTCAGCCCAATCTGATTCTTCTCTGAATTCCACAACTATTACTAATAATTTTATTAAATCGCTGAACCAGCAAGGAATTTTTTCAAGTGCACAAATCCTTTTCTAGAATTCTAACGTTACATCTGTAATGATGAGCGGTGAGGTGAAGCAGGACACAAGTGCGTACTCAGTGTGAAGTTTATTAGGGCAAATCCACGAATCAACATCATAATTCGTAGCAGGGGTCAATGTGTAGGCAGACAGCATTAAACAAGGGTAATCCATGATCAAAATCCAAAATTACAGACATGAGTCAAAAACTGGAACATACACGAAAACAAGGCTCTGAGAAATAAGGCTCAGAAATGCATGTTACAGCATACAAGACAAAGAAACATCAGGGTATAAATAGCCAAACTAATTAGGGTGAAACAAGGATCAAGTGCACACAATTGGGAAACCTAACCAATGAAAGGACGGGTGCAGAGACAGGACCAAAACAGAAACAAAAGCACATGGCGAAACCAAAACAAAAATACATGGAAGCACATCGCGCTTGTTGCTTTGGTAACCAGAGAGGGGGAGCTCAGAGAGGAGGGGAAGGGGGGGACCGTGACAACATGTAATGTAACAGCAATCGCATATTACAGTAGAACTATCTCTGAACACTCCGCAGTCTTGCTCTCTCTCGAACTTTTCTAAAAATCTAACTATAGTTGGTGATTCAACCCCATGCTTCTTTGACACATAATTTTATCATTATCTATGTATAGTGCCAATATCTCCTTACTTCTTAGAAAAGATAATAGTGAAACTGAAACATCATCCTATCGCCCAAGCTCTCTTCTTAACACAGATCTAAAAGTGTTTACCAAAGTTCAGGCTAATGGATTAAACAAATGCCTAATTATAATTATCCACCCTGTTCTAAACAGACTTTATTTCTGGGAGATTCTCCTTCTTTAATGTCATTTACTCTAAGCACAAGCACAAAAAAAATGCAATTTTGTCCATAGACCAATGGGATCAGTGTTTGATCAATTCAAGTGGAATTATGTCTTTGTAGTTATCAAAGAATTTGCCATAGGAGACAAGTTTTTTTTTGTGGGGAAAATGCTATATTCTGGCAAACTCTCAGGTACTCCATAAACTGGCAAACAAGGGAATTCATGCCTATCAGTAATAACATGGATCCAGTTACCCTGCAGAATTTACTTTTTAAAATTACCAGGGATAAGATAAAATACTTTGACATGTCAATTCTTAGGGATGCAAAGAAGGTCTACACGCAGAACTACCTAACAATTATAGAAAGCCTGAAGCAAGACATGGAGAACATTGCCATTATCAATGATACAATGTGTTAACACAGTTAAAATGGTGACTTTGCCAAGATTTCCTTACCCGTTTCAGAATGTGCCTATTTTGCTGCCAAAATCATTTTTCAAGATTCTATAGTGATGCCATTAATTTGGAGCTTTAAAGCTCACTGCATATCCAAAACATGTACGTAAACCTAAGCATTGAGGTGGTCTAGGACTACCCAACTTTCAGGATTACTACTGGTCTGCAAACTGCAGAACATTTGTCTAGCTATTGAGCAAAATGATACTTGTTCCTCTCTCCCTGCCCTGCTCTTTGTTGCACGCAAATTAACTAAAGCTAACATAGACAACAACTTAATCCTTTATAACTACCTTAGAATATTGGGATACACTTTACTGTAGGGCAGGTTTCAGAAGGCTACATGACACCTACATAAGCCCTTCATGACAACTGACATAAACCGA
>JAOUQW010070975.1:0-13583 GCA_028565825.1 Olivaichthys viedmensis
ACACTGTGCAGTGTGCTCCAAATGACATCAATTGGGTTCACACACACAAACACACACCCCCACACACACACACACACACGCTTGTCTTACTATCCTTGTGAGGACCTTCCATTGACATGATGATTACTGTAGCTAATTAATGCTATGCTACACCTCCCTCTAACCTTAACCCTAACCTCAGTGACCAAAAGGAAATCGTTTGGCTCTTGTAGATTTTTTAAATAAAAGCTGCAGTTTTTCCTCATGGGGACCAGCCAAATGTCCCTACAAGGTCAGATACTCCTATCCTTGTGGGGACATTTGGTCCCCACAAAGATATAAAAACATGCCCACACACGCACACACACACACACACACACACACACACACACACACGCACACACACACACGTAGAGCTGTTAGATGTTTACTTTTATTTTGTTGCATTAATAGTCTGCAAAGGCTTTACATATACGATATGTTTAGATCTTGAATGTACATAAATCCATAGCAAAGCAATAAATCAATCCCAATCTTTTATTTGCCATGTAAAATCTGTACAAGGATTTGTCTTGGTGTAGTTATCAACATAAATTCCAGTAATAAAAAAATATATTAAAAAAATGCAACAAAAATATAAATATATAATATACAACAAAAGAATCAAGTTATGTTTAGTGGATCATTAAAATATGTATACTGTGGGTATTTATAACTCTTGATTACTCACAGTTCTTAAGGCTCTAAATCCTGGTTAGTCCAAATCTTTAATGCTCCAGTCTAAATCTAGATAATTCCCAGTTTTAGGGTTAATTTAGTCCCAGTCTTCCTTAATCCCGTCTTTAGAGCTATAATAAGTCTTGATTAATCTTTAAGGGTTCAACTCTTGATTAATCCCAGTCTTTAAGGCAAAGTCTTTGTTAGTCCCAGTCTTTAAGGCATTATGTCTTGATTAATCCCAGTCTTCAAGGCATTACGTCTTGGTTCGTCCCAGTCTTCAAGGCATTAAGTCTTGGTTAGTCCAAGTCTTCAAAGCATTAAGTCTTGGTTAGTCCCAGTCTTCAAGGCATTAAGTCTTGGTTAGTCCCAGTCTTCAAGGCATTAAGTCTTGGTTAGTCCCAGTCTTTAAGGCATTAAGTCTTGGTTAGTCCCAGTCTTTAAGGCATTAAGTCTTGGTTAGTCCCAGTCTTTAAAGCTTTAAGCCTTGGTTAGTCCCAGTTTTTAAGGCATTAAGTCAGGATTTGTCCTTATCTGTAAGGCTCTAACTCCTGGTTAGTCTCAGTCTTTAGGGCTCTAACTCTTGTTTGGTTCCAGTCTTTAAGGGTCTGACTGTTGGTTAGTGCCAGACTTTAGGGCTCTGAGGGCCTGATGTATTAAGCTGTTTTTCAGGTACAATTAGGCCGCCTTTTGTGCAAAAAAACCCTTCCGTGTTATGCACAGTACTGCCTTACTAGCCTAAATGCGCAGTTTAAGTGCTGTGTATGAGGCAACACGTGAAGTGCAATTCTCTCTTTCATCCATTTTCATTTGAGGGAGGATCACACAAAAAAGTGGGTGGAGAAATGGGAAGTGTGGCTGGTTCCGTTTGATGTACTAAACTTTGAGCAATTAGTTACAGCCAGTTTTGCGCATAGGTTTGTCCGCCCAAACCAGGTGTAAGTCAAGCAGATTTACCAAGTTTTCAACCAGCCCAACCACTGCCCCACTTCTAGGAAGTGTATGGAATGTTGTCATCTATTAACTGCCATAAATCACCTGGTCCAGACATGATCCCACCAAGAATCTTGAAAGAATCTTGTGAAAATAGTGTCCCTCTTTGTGACCTTATCAACAGTCTTTTGAGGAGGTGGTGGTTCTCCAACAATGGAAGGAGGCCACAGTGGTACCCATTCCTAAATCTACACCCCCAAACAAAGACCGATTTCAATGACATCCCAGCTCTCTAAGACATGTGAACATCTTGCTGCAAAGTGGACCTTAAAGGACATCACACCGAACCTTGACAAATGCAGTGTGGTAGCAGGCAGAACCATACCACAACACACTACCTGAGTCAGTCTGATGGACTACATGTGCTAAGCTTCCGAGATACCTGCCTCAGTGTCCACTTTAATCATAACAGCGGTCTGTTGTCTTTTAGACCTCGGAGTAAGACCAGGCCTGATCCTATGAATTTGCAGCTTTATGGTGGAACCCAATGCGTATAGCTAATAATTTTCTCTGCGCAATGCATAATGCGTTGTAATTCCCACTTATAATGTAATAATGCCGAGCATAACCAGATGGAAATGGAAGATATAATGACCGATTCTTTCAGTGCTGTGTGTAATTGGACCAGCAAGCTTTAGACAGACAACATTTATTAAGCTGTCGCAGGAAGTGCATGTGCCTTTCGGCCTTGTTTGTAATCGTGGTGATATTACTGTCCCATTTGAAGTTCAGTTGGATGATGTTTCTTAAGAATTTGTAAGACCGTGTTGACCGTGAAGCCATATTTTTCCACAGAGAGAGAAGGAATTTTGAGATTGAACCTAGAAATGGCTCTCTTATTTCTGTTCCTCTACACTCCTTTCCTGAAAAGAGCCCATTCCTTGCCTATCTCAGTTGTCAACGTGTTTTGTGTGTGCGTAGACCACAGTAAATCACGGTTATTTAATAGTAACAGCATTAAAACTTGCAGCTGTCAGCCTGCCACCCCGAATGCACACTGGTATGTTTCATTTGAATGATCGTCCCGTGTAGCTGTGCCTCGCTCTGCCTTTCTATATAAAATGACTGCTTTAAAAAAAAGAGCTGTATGATTTAGAGCTGTATTGGGCACAGTGATGTGTAAGTCAAACTCCGTGACTTATTTGAATAACAAAGAGCGAAGAGAATCATTGTTTCACATGCTCACTTATAAGAGGCATCTAACCCTCCTGTTCTGTTCACTTCTTAGCAGTAGATGTCCCATTGAGCAGGTCATCTCTGTAGATTTTATAGCAATACAGTTAGAGGGCTTGGGGGTGTTTATGTAAATGGAAAGCGGGGCTGTGCTTTGGTACTACAATATGATGTCAATCAAAGCATGGCATAAGGGTGATAATAATGCTGGTGGTGTGGGGTGGAAATGTTTATAGTGTCGGGGTTGACCGTGACACATTTGATCATTAATGCAGAAGGTGTTCATTTTGCTACTTTAAAGGCTTTACTGTATCATGCACTGTGTCTTTGCCAGAAAGAAAATGAGAAGATATGTTGATGTAATCTTTGATGCCAAAACTGACAAACAAGGAAAACTGAGGACAACTGTAGTTCTTTAAATTAAGCCCTTAGAACAGAAACTAATGTATTGAAAATGTTTTAAGTCACATGCCATGAATATCAATGTCTATATAATAACACATGTATAATAACACAGCAATAATACATGTAACATACAGCATATATTAAAATGACCAATATATCTTTTCTTCATCTCAGTGATGGTCAATTTAAACAATACTGATGGAAAAAGGCACCCAAAAACCCTTTCCATGCTTGGGGATCCGCTTGATGGCAGGTGGGAGTGTAAATAAAACTTGAAGGGAATTAGACAGCCACCAACATCACCTTTTTTGTTTCAGATTTACAAAAAGCAGTCATTTTTTTACACACACTTTTACTCACCTTGTTCCTCTCAGGGTTAAAATCACCTGAACATAAACTCTGTAATATAAATATGATTTGTAAAAATAATGTTTTATGCCCGTTATAGAAATTAAGACAAGAACATAAAGTCATACACAGTATTGTTCCACTTTTAGTTAAAATTTAAAAGGGTTCGTTTTGACGCAGAACATAATGGCTAAACAGCAGGAGCAGAGGAGTGCGCTGCTCATTAAACAGCTCTGAAACTGTAATTTGTCTTTGGATGTTACATAATGCCTCAAGCAGGATGAATGATCATGAAGGAAGCTTTTGAGATCTGCGAATGCTGAAACACCGTATTCAGCTCAGGAATGTCTAGTAGTAGTGAGTCAAGGTGACTTGGATCAGCACATTTTATTCACAAGTAGCTCTTATCTATCTATTCATTTTTCAAACCCTTGACTTTGAACATTTACATTTATTAATTTGGCAGACACTTATTAACAGCAGCTTACAACTGAGCTATTTATTTTTCTCTGTTATTTGAGTTTCTCTCTCAGATGCTATTTTGGTAGTCAGAATGTCACGGTTGTAGCGGCGGGACGGAGGACACAAGTGCAAAGCCATTTCTTCACAAACATACATTTATTTTACACATAAACCCAACTACACAAACACGACAGGGAACAAGAGGGCTTAAATACATACACTGATTACACAGACTAACGTCACACAGGTGGGGTGAATAGCAACACGGGACAGGGGCAATTACATCCAAACAAAAGCGCGTGGTCGCGCACATGGCGACCGCCACGCTGGGTCACGTGCACCGCAGTGCGAGGTGGCATGCACGTAACACAGAAATGAACGCGACTGTACTGATGTTGGTGAAGTGGCACAACAGGAGGTATGACATTTGAAATCTGCCGGTGCAGAGGGATTTTCAACCCACTTTGATAAAAAATTGCACAAAGATTACCGCCACAAGACCCCCAGATGCAATGCCAAATTTCCCTGACTTTGAGAGAAAGTTTTATCAAATTTCTTCCACCTGGCTTTGCGGATGTACACTATTTTTGTCACCCACTTAAATATCAATAAGCTACTATACCCAAAAACTAACCAATTACAATTGAGTACATTATTTCATCCTTAACAAATAAGAACAAACAACTCAGTTGTGGCTAAAAAGTGTAAATCACACAGTTGACACGTCATTATGCACCTAACATCATATAATTCATGAAACTTTTTAAATGTTTAACAAAACGCGAATGAAATACCAGACTCGCCAAATTAATTACCATCATAGAGACAAGAAATTAGCAAAATAGTTTACAAGTTGTTATGCAATGTTGATGTTTCTCAGTAGGGCAGAAGTCATGGAAGTTCAGTTTGTGGTTGATGCTAAACGTTTTGACAGTAATTACAGCAAGGTTAATATTCCTAAAGCTTTTGTCTTGTATCCACTGTCATTAAGCCTTTACGTTATCTGTATAAAAGAATTAATGTCTGCGTGCTAGCTATCTAAATCGTTCTAAATCTCTATCTAAATCATTTTTCTTCCGTAACGTGATGTTTTTTCGTCGTCTCAGCGTTTCCGCTCGATGATAGCTGAGTGTGGGGGAGGAGGTGCAGGTGCATGGTGACGTAGCCCAAAAGATTGCGTAGAGACAAGAATTTTGTCTTTGATGAGGATGAATTGGGCAAAATATGATCAGGGGTATGAACTAACAAGGTAAAAAAAAAGTTAGTTTTCAGGTTGTTTTTAACCACTTAACAGTAATCTTGAAAGCATGAATTCTATTTGAATCCAGGATTCTTGGGAAATCCAGAATAAAGACATTTTGTACCCACGTCCAACTCCAAACTGATACATCATGACTGTAAACCTTTATAGACGGATTCATCTGTGACTGAACAGAACCACAGGAGCTGAAAACGTCTCCAAGAACATCCAGCCAGCGGTTCACAGCTTATAAACACAAAAAGGCCAGAAGACCACATAATCACAGGGCGGTCATATATTCCTTTTCAGCTGGAGCTTAAAACACACCAGTGCTGCATGCATCTTTCCTCTCTAGATACAGTACATTCCCCGTTTTAATTCTACTGAGACATCATACGCTACAGAGCATCTCACTGAAAAACTGCTTTGCTATGTGAGAATTTGTGTCACGGAGGGTTTGTTAAAAATCCTTGTTGGAACTGTAAACACTTCTTTCAAGCGTTTGAAAAATTCATCGATGGATAAATAAGAGCTACTTGCGAAATAAATGTGCTGCTGAGCCCAATATTAGGCTGTGTCTGTGCAAGAGAGAGAGACAGAAAGAGAGCTGAAAAAAAGCAAGGCAGGTAGGTAATGATTCTCATCCTGAGCACCTTGGGCAAGACCAGAGGGGTTAGAGGGAGGGTTTTGAATTCGTCCGGCATGCAGAGAGATTATGAAAAGCGATGTGTGAATGTATGTGAACGCGAGAGAGATTCTTTCTCTTTACTCCAGAGCTGCCTTGAATTCCAACAAGCCAACAACTCACAGGAGACGTCACGCTACATGCGGCTGGAAGTTATATTACCATTGCTTCATCTCTTTTACTTGCCAACCGCAATATATCGCAATGTATGTTTGTCATCTCTCATCATTATATGCACATTTGCATCTCATTTGACTTTAAAAATATTCAGGGCACGCTCAGGCACGTTCACGTTCAGGTTTTCCTGCTCTAGCACACCTGATAGTAACAAAACCTTCCTGTTTGGTTCCCGTTTTCTCAGTTCTCTGGCTCCGCCCTGGCCACGCCCCCCGGTCTGTAAACTGTCTGTGAGCTCATGTATACGGAAGAGGACACTTAGCGCTTTCCCCAAGTGTGTCCTCGCCCTCCCCGGTTGGTGGCTGTTGTGCGATAATGGAGAACTATCTAGTGGGTGGGAATTGGCAATGACCAAATTGGGAGAAAATGGGGGTAAACATGAATAAATAAATAAAGGATTGTGAACGTGTAAGAATTTGGAAAGATGTTGTCCAAGAGTGCCGTAAAGGTAGGGATTATTCCAAGGGTCCTGAGTAGACAGGGGCCCAAAGGGACCCTAAGGAACGCAAATTGTCCAGGAGAATAAAAACGGGCCAATGCATTAACCTGTCAAGAGGGGGTGAAAATTCCGACTGTCACTCCTGACGTTACCAATGATTAAAGTTAAGGTGAGGAGAGTTGTTAGCACTCATAGCTTTTCTTATAACTTCAATTCCACAAAATCATTGTGGTTAAGGTCCTGAGCTTGTGCCTGGAAGTTTGTGAGTTGAAATCCCAGCACTGTTGTGCCCTTGAGCAAGCCTAAACGGCTCAGTTTTTTTGCTTGGTTTGGTTTTTGCCACACTTGTAAGTTTCTTTGGATAAAAACGTCAGCCAAATTAATAACTATTTGGCCACTCAGAGACTCCAAAAATGACCAGAATCGTAAATCCTAAATCCTGTCTGACAGACGCCTCTGAATGAGGGCTTTTTGCTGCTGTTCACTCTCAACAATGCCCTCCTGTTCACATGGGGAGAGTGGTGAAAATGTCCTGGTTCAGGACTCACAGGGTCTCCTTAAATCCAAATTTTACCAGCAAGTGTCTGGGCCATCTTACCATATTTACTTTGAGAAAACAGACATCAGTGTGAATGGAGCTTTTGTTTAATGGCCAGTTAGAGGCTATTACGCCTCTGTCCCTTCACCAAACACTACACATACACACATAGCCAGGAAACTCAGCCCTTGCAGAGACATACTCCATAATGCAGCCATTGTTGAGGCAGCCAAATATGTGTGTGTGTGTGTGTGTGTGTGTGTGTGTGTGCAAAACACACATCTGTATATGTGTGGCATCAAGGCCTCCAAAAGGATTGGCGTCAGATGGATGGATGCTTTCTGGTCTTATGAAATATTTATTTAGTCCAGTCATTTCAAACATGATGCACCATTATGTTTATAAGTTATTAAGATTACACATTTTATTTCGCAACCAAGAAACATCATTATATAACTTTCAATCCCCATAATAATCCCTAATATTTTAATATACTGTATAACCCATAGACAATTAATATCACCTAATACCTTAATAAATACCCCAACCTCAATAAATATCCCCAAATGTTTCAATAAATACCCAAAACACAATTAATATCACCTAATATTTCAATATATAACCCAAACAACTTCCAAGTCCTTTAATATTTCAATATATAACGCACAATCACATTTTGCTAACATTTTAACAGGTACCTAAAATCAATCCAAATCCATCAGTATTTCATGTAGTGAGTTGATTATGTCCTGAATAGGATCAATTAGTGCATAATAACAGTATGATATACAATAAGACAAGTATCCATTCCTGGGTGTGTATCAGATAGATACCAAATACCAACACACACAAAGCACAATATATGTATGTGGATATAAAGCTTAACTGCAGATTGTTGTGATGTGATGTGATATGACATTACTTATAAATAATACATAATAAACAATAAATAATAAATTAAGATAAAAAAAAAAAACAGAATCAAAACTACATTCGATACATTTTTTTTTTAGAAATCTTCTACACGGCATTTTAATAAAAATATCCATGAAGCTCATATAAGTTGACACCATGAAAGGAAGAAAGACAGAAATGACAAATGGCCTAATAATGTAAAGCACAAAATCAGGTCTATGTTGTATCATATTATGTTATGTTCGGCTTTCATACTGCAACACACCAAACTAAGAGCTTCCTGTTTTACAAATGTTCACTTCTCCTGAGAGGATAAACATCTCTGTTCACTCGGTTCAGTTTCTCCTCTGAGACCTAAACTCAAGGTATGACTGTGTGTGTGTGTGTGTGTGTGAGTGAGTGTGTGTGTGTGTGTGTGTGTGTGTGTGTGTGAGCTGTTCTCCTGCAGCGGTTCAGCACAAAGAAATTAATTCTCACTCCAGCGTCTCCGATCCACTCAACTTCACATTTATAAATATTTCATACAATCTGTCGGCCTCTCCCCAACCACCACGCACAGGAGGGATTCTTACTCTGTCTCTCTCTCTCTCTCTCTCTCTGTCTCTCTCATTCAGACTATACCTTTCTCGTTCTGTCTCTCTTTCATTCTTTGGTTTTCAGCCTCTTTCTCTCTCTTCCAATTCAATTCAGTTCACTTCAATTTAATGCAGGTGAATTTATTTACCATTTCAACAAGCATCATTTAATACAAGTGTTACCTTACCCTGTTACTTTGTTAATATTACATTATGGTTTATTAATGCTGAAGTTAATGGTTTGTTAATGTTTAGTAATGCAGTAAATAATGTTAGTTTAGTGTACCTTAAAGTAAAGCTTTACTATGTTCCTTGTATAATTAGATTATTAATATTGTGAAATATTATTCATTTTATTAATAGTATAATCGGATTATTCTACACAGAAGTCTAATGGAGCCAAACAAACCATTCAGATCAGTATTGCTTCAAAAGTAATCAGATTATATGACACTTTTTTAATAATCTAAAATATTAAGTTACCAATTACATCATTGGTCATGCCATGTGTAATCAGTGCTGGATTATATTTCCTCAGGAATCTACGCAACACCACTGGGTCACTGCCACTAAATATGTTTATCAAGTTCATTTTTTAAACTGTATTTCTGATGCTTTGGCGATATTGTACTACACACAATGGTGCTGCTGTGTGCCCTTAACCAAGGAAGATTCGTATTTTTCAGTATCATTTCATTGAAGTTTTCTTTTCTCTTTTAGCAGCCAGGTGTTTATCTGTTTGTCCTTTCAAATGGCTAGACTGTGTTTCCTAAGACTCAGTTAAGATCTGTCCCTGGTCTCTCACTCTTTCTGTCTCTCTTCACTAAGCAGTCAGATGTTTCAAACTCTGTTTGTTTTCCGCTAAAGCAAATGCACACTTAAGCCGCCCCCGGGACAAAACAGCTTAGGTGTTAAGCAAAACAAAAGAATAAGAGAAGTCCATGGAAAACATTTCTGAAAATTATCACATAACCCGCGATCCTGTGATGCACAGCAGAACACACTGATAACACACTATAATTTCCCACCTTTAAGTGCTCGTTCACGGTTCCCTGAAATCACAGCAGGTGCTGAGATAGCGTCCACATTTCCCTCGCAGAGAAAAAAAGTAATAAAAGCCGACTAAAGGCTCATCTGATCGAAACGCAGCACAAAAGACAAGGACATCACTGAACATATGGTGAATTACACGAGAGCGAGAGATTACACTGATAACGTGCCGTACTCTTTCTGCGGCACTGACGTGCTCCCGACCGTATTATCTCTAATTCTGAGTGCTGAAGTAACAAATCTGCATATTTAAATGTTCAAACTCTTTTGTCAGTAAATGTGTGATTTCAAATGTAAATATTCTTTTATCATGAAAGTGGCATATTTAAATGCTCAAGCATTTGAACTTTTTGTTAAAGTACGCGAACGATCAACATTTTCGCCTTTGAAATTTATATATTAACTTTTTTTTTCTCATTGAAGCTGCATTATTGAACATTTAAACTCTTGTTATTGGAAGACTGTTTAAATTCTTTTATCATGGAAGCTATGTAGTCAAACTGTAGAAGTATTTGTTGTGCATTGTAGTTGTGTATAGGCCTGTCCAATTATGATTTTAACCAATGATTAATTGTAATACAAAGAATTGCGATTAGCGATTTAATTGTCTTTTCTGTTGATTTTATGTCACTCTTGTAATATAAGCATAATTGTAGTGGTACAATGCACTTATACCTTGTGAAGAACAGCCATTTATTGACATTGAACATCTAAGTGACTTAAATTTCTGTCTGCCTTTTAGACATGCAAAGGAAAGACATGACAAATAATAACTTAAATACATAAAAACCTATTAATGAAATACACAAAGAGGTTACTGAACAATAAGCAATGTACTATAGCAAAAACTCTGTAAATTAATCATGTACTATGGCAAAAACAGGCCATATCATTGTTGTCTACTTTAGTTACAACTCCAGTAAATAACTGTTACACAACAAAACATACTTACAAATAGTTCATAGATCAAAGCCTTTAACTGAGAAAAATTATTAAAATATGATTAAATAGATTAACCTTATGTTTCCTGATGTGTTCTGTTTGAACGGCTAAATATATTGCTATGAAAATCTAAAGGTTAATCACTATCACCTCAAATATTCACGAGTAAGCGATTATGTAATAATTGTGACAGGATCCAACTCTTTTGCCATTCAAGCTGGCTGATTGAAACATTCAAACATTTGTCATTGAAAATGTATATTCAGTGTTTAAACTCGTTATCAGAGATGTGTATTTGGATGTCCAAGCTCTATAGTGATGCAGCTGCAGTTTCAAATGTTCGAACACATTTGTCATCAAAGCTAAACACTTTAAATAATGTAAATTAAAATGAAAATTCTATCAAACTATTTTGCCATTGGAAGCTATTTTTTCAAATGTGCAAACTTTGTTGGCTTTGAAATCTGCTTCTGAAGTTTCTTTGTTTGGTCTCCAAAGCTGCGTATTTGAACAATCAAAATCTTGACATCAAAGCTCCATACAGTATTTAAATGTTCAAATGCTTGAATCCTTGTTATGAAAGCTGTGTGTTTGAATGATCGAACTCTTTTGTCATTATGTGGCAATGTTCGAACTCTTGTCATCAGAGTTTCAGATTCACACGTTCAAACCCTTTTGTTATTGAAGCTCCTTATTTGAACATTCACATGTTTGAACTCTTGTCATTGTGTCGAGTAATAAAGCCCTGTCATGTTCATCTTTACCCATGTCTACTGCAGGCATCTCAGTAATAAAAGACGCCACACTGAATATGCCTATAACAAATGCAACAAGGCTTTTAAAGAGCACAGGAGGAGCGAGTAACACAATCTTTCTCTGAGGAGTCTTAGAAATCTCCAGTGTACCTGATGCACTTTGGGATTTTCACACGATGAAACAAAAACCTAGAGAATAAACCAGACGAAAATATCAGACTTTTCTCTCAGACCATGAAAAGACAAAGATTACACCTTTAGCAATCTCATTAGGTCTTTAGGTGATTTATTTCCCAACTGATGACAGAAATAGACAAATCCAGTTGGTCACTTTCTACCATAGTGAAGCACTGGAAAGATACCACTAATAAAACTGAATTACACATCGAGTGAAAATATCTTGAATATAGTCAAATTTATCTAATATTTCTCATTTTGAAATTATTATAAAACAAATATAGCATTATTAAGACGATTTCTAAACATTTATTAAGTGTGAAATAGTGTTGTTCTATTGGCAGATTTCTTTCTAGAAATAAACGCTTGAAATAAGACAATTGATTCAATAATAATAAATAATTGTATTATTATTTGTCATAATTAATTTTATATATACATGTCATAATGAGAAATATTAGATACTTTTGACTTGCTGCATTTTTTGCAGTGCACAAGCACACTAAAACTAATTTAGAATAAAAAACTACACGACAAAACACAAATCTTTCATTTAATTTACTTAAATCATCTCGGATTCGAAAACAGCCTAATTCAGGCACGTGGTTGTATGGACTTTTACTCTTTTACACTCTTCAGTAGATTATTTGCAAGCGAGAAGCTTTTTCATCCTAAGCAAAGACTGCCTGCAGGTCCTTTTCACACCAACGGATCGTTCCACCTTTATCTCCCCTAATTTAGGAATTCTCTCCTCACCTTAATCTTAATAGAAACTCTAACAGCAGGAGAAAATGTGGCTCATTATTCCAAACATGCCGAATGCTCATAACACACCTACTTCACACAGCACATCCACAGGGACACCACAATGTGGGGTTTTTATATATTCTGCATGTCATTATTTTTACTGTCACATCCTTTTTGCTAACAGGGTTCAGCGGTTGATCGTGACAAATGCAGCCAACGCTGAAATTTCTGTAAAAATACAGAAAATGGAGCGCGAGTACTCAATTGTCTCCCTGGCATGATGCTAAAAAGATCCTGATGATGCACCTTCCTGTTATAAAAAGATTTATTCTTTTATTAGGAAAAATGAGATTGCACGTAAAATATTGTCGCTGTCCAATGAAAAACCTGTATCCCGTTTTTTTTACTTTTGATCATATATGGAATGTGGTCAAAAACCTCCATCTACCCCACAGCAGTTAACATCTAAATGACCAATGAAAAGCTGATAACTTAATATGGCATTTATTGTGTATGATTAATGATATGACAAAGTGTTTTTTCGTGTTCCTGAAAAATTGGAATTTTGGAGATACATTTTTTTTCAATGGACAGCGACGATATGAGACACAGGTTCATACTACTTTTAGCCAGAGTCATTAGGATAGTGCTTAGTCTCCTTATTTGTGCTTTTCCACGAAACATTGTCAAAATCCTTGGCTGGGGTCCAAACACCAGTAGGCCGAGTTAACAAAGGCAAATCTGTACTCAAAATCCAGTAACACAAGTCAAGGTTGAAACCAGAAGACACTAAACTGAGAATGATCGCCGAGCTACAGCACAGACAAGGAAAACTAAGGAAGCTATTAGCACTGAACACAAGTTACCACAGCTTAGAATTACAGGATAACACAGCACAAGCCAAAAAGAGTGGAATAAATACACAGAATAATGAGATAAAACAAGACTAATGATGGGGACGAGTGCAAACACAGATTTTTTGGGCTAATAGTGGCAGTCGTAAATGTGAAAAAAGGGCACAAATGAGAGGGCCACCGACCATTATAGAGATGGCTAGCAAACTAGTGGCTTACTATCTAGCAAGATAAGTTTACCAGCTAACGCTGACGGGCTGCCTCAATATATCCAAAGGTGAATGTAAAAAACGTTTTGAGACGTGCTTCAAAAGCGACATCTGTCACAACGTTGCCAAGATATACAGTCAAGCCGGAAAGTCTGCACACCCCTTTCACCTTCTCCACGTTTCATTACATTACAGACTTATTC
>JAOUQW010070986.1:0-13583 GCA_028565825.1 Olivaichthys viedmensis
GTTAGTGTTTAAAATGTTAGAGTTAAAAAAAAAACATTGTTTTTTGCTTAGTGCATTGCAATGGCAGTGAGTCATTTAGGCACATTTCTGAACACTAGCTTGAGGAGGATTGAATGCTGACATAGTATTTCAACAGTTCAGCAGTACCCCGATCATCTACAAGCAAACTTTAAGATGGCTAAAATGCAATTGGTTGTTCAAGTTCAACATCCCTGCTGAATAAAAAAAAAAAGCACTTGCTAATGGTTTCCATTACCCATTTTCTTATCGTTATCTAGTGATTTTTAATGGTTAATGGAAACCATTTTTTTTTTATAACAGGGATGCTTTTAGTGGAGATCAAAGTTGTAAATATGTTACATAATTCACAAATTTTAAACATTTAGAATTATAATTTTCTGCTTAATTTTTATAATTTGCTAACCACACATACACATATACATACTCATATGTAGACATTCTTGAAACTTCCAAAAAATTTCCATAAAGTAGAAAGAACAGATGGCTCAATGTTGTCAACATTCTGGCAGCAATACATTCAGATGGTATTTTCAGTTTCTGTGCATGACTTAATTTAGCAATAGAGGGCAGCTACTGTACTTTAAGCTGCATGGGGCTGACATGATTGCATGGTTCTGGTGCAACTTCCTGTCAGGTAAGTCGTTCCCTCTCAAGCTTACCAAAATCACCAGTGCCTCCAAAACATCCACTGCACACAATCTCCCCAAAGACTTAAGAACAGATTTTTTTTTTTTAGAATTAGACAAAGGACAAAATAAATGTAATTGTAGTACATTAACCTGTAATTAGATTGTGTGTACACTAAATATGTGAGGAAAATTACATTTTAACCATACCTTATATACAGTAGTTAGTGTTAATAACTGATTCCTACTGATTCCAAGTGCAGCCTGGTTTTCATTTGTATAAAATTGATTTCCCATCACAATAAAACTGCTAGCTTGTGTGGAAATGAGTTATATGACTATAAAAATGTTCAAGGTTATTAAAGATTTCTGTTTAGAAATATATTTTAATATCAAGACTCTGTCCCCTCTAGTTGTTCTGCAAAGATGAATGTAGTAGGAAAGGAGCAACACCGCCCTTGAAACCATCACCGGGAAGAAAGTATATGTGAGTGCTCATTTCAAGCCACACCTTCCATCTGACAGATGTCACTGTGGATTGCAATCTGGACCAACTTCTACAGGTTGGTGCTCACAGTAATATTAGATGACTGTCATTCAGGGCTGGTATAAATGAGCTAGCAGGGCTCTCACTCTTTTAAAGAAAAAAGACATCAAAATAAGGTTTATTTTTTGGGAGCCACGTCATCAACAAATGCCTTGAAGCTAATTATTTTGAACTTTTATGGAACCAAGAACAATAGCACCACTAACGCTCATAGTAAAAATACACAGGTATGCAGCAGTTAGACTGGGGCTGATTTCTTTCTAGCCCAGACTGTAGATTTGTGCAGGTGATTACACATAGTGAAATGCCTCTTAGATTTGGTTTCGTGCACGGCTGTGCGCGTGGCACATGGTGTTTATGTCTGTTAATTCCCCATCACATGATTGAAATGTTTCCACCTGTTCCCTGTTTGATCCCTCGTTAGTGAATGTATAAATACCCTCGTGTGTCTGTCCTGTGTTATCGTTCAATGTTTGATGTCATTTTGTCTGTAGTTCTTGTGATAATTAAATGTGTTAAAGAACATGTTGTTGAGCGTCTGCACGTTTGTGACCACTACCCGGCCGAAGCTTTGCTGACACATCCATAACACGCCATCAGCAGTGCTTGAGAAGGCGCATGTAAAATACAGTAGTGGGTTTCATGAACATGAACGAGGTGAATTACTTACTCGATTATTCTTTTTTCCAAAATATCTTGAGAGGAGAAACTAGAATGTCTGTCTACAATGCATAGACCTTGTGTGCTTGCAAACTAACATAAATTATGAAATTGTGGATTTCAAATAGATTATTTTGATTAAAGTAATCACTTAAACTTGGTTGTAAAAACAGGCTGCTTGAAATAACTATTTCATTAGGTATAATACCCTAATATAAAGTCAAAATAATTGACTGAATGAATATTTACAGTGTTATTCAATGGCACGCATTTCTGCTAAAATCTTTTTTTTTTTTTTAACTACTCAAGTTGTGTATAAGTACGAGGGATAAAATCGCTTTGGATAGCCTACACCATGCATCCGAAGAGCGCCGGCTGCCGCATGTAATTTGCATAAAGTTGAAACGAGCCCAACTTTTTTCGCTCTGCCGCGAGCCAGGTTCTCGCCGCTTGCAATCACACAATCCCTTGTACAATTTTTATTTTTTTTTGCAACTCCCCATTGAAAATTAATGGATGCGAAATTTCGGATGGTGACTTTGCATTCACTTGTGCATGTACCATAATACTTTGGCCCATATTATTCTTATGCCTATAATGACACCCCGTGCTATATGGCTCAACCCTAGTTTCACTGTTGTAACTGCAAGATATTGATGGGTATTATAATTTCTTTATCTCTCCCATTTAATATGATGACCAGTCATCACTGCTGTCACTGCTTGTGGAGTATCGGGAAGTTGAGTTGGTTCTCCAATACGTTGCCATTCCAGTTTGCAAATTCCTCTTTGAAGTATCCCAGACAACAGTGAGGAGATGTGGCAGCAGGGAGAGTTAAAGAACAAAATAATGTGGAAGGTCTTTGGATCTGCCCAGTGTCTTTACTGGGGTAGTGCTGAAAGGACATAGAGCTCCATTGCTGAATCCAAGAGGTATGACACACATCAGCAGAGCCTCCATGTTCACCTCCATGCCAGCCACGGCCATCCAGCATCCAGGCAGGCTACTTTGTCAGTAAGCGCACTTCCATCGAACTTTTAAGGAACTAGAGAGTCCTCGAACTGAAATGAGAACTGTTCCTCTATGAGTTCATTTTTGAGTTCCCACCGCACTGCAGGAACAAGGACCATTATGTAAAATAACAAAAGTGAGGCTAAGTTTGTTTTATAGTTTCATAATTTCAGCGTGCAGCAAAAGAATATCAACACAACGAACATGGAGGAAATTGTGATTGAAAATTGTGTTGTTGTTTATTGTTTTGCTTTGTTGATAACATTAATAAATTGATAATGATAACATATATGTAGATATTTTTAACTGGATGCATGTGTCAATGATCATGTGTGCACAAAGTACACTTCCATGGTTTTGACTCACCAAATGTGTAAAAACAAAAGCGTCGCAAAAACATTCTGCTTTTTCTGAAATTTGTATGAACTCAATTTGTATGAAAAGACGATGTGGTTGGATTTAGTTTAATTTCATACGTATTAAGTCGTAAGGTAAGGTACAAACCGTGACCCTGCCTCTAACCCTAACCTTCGTATATTTTTACATGACTATGATTAGGCAAATTCCTACAAATTCAAATTGGCAAGTGTGAGACCATGTTGGCCACGCAACCTCTGATATAAAATAACCATGTTAGCTAAGCTCAAGTTTTTAAAAATGCATGGTAAGTGCATTGATCGTTCTGTGAAGCTTACGTTTGACCAAGTTCAGTGCAAGAATCTCAACCCCAGTAGTTGCTGGAGTTAGGTACTACTTTTGAAGCAGGCACTAAAAAGGTTCCTGGAATTAAAAGCTCTGGATCTCTAGTTCAAGTTCCTAAAGTTACTGAGTTCCCGAAAAGTTTTTAGGTTCCCTAAAAGGTTCCTGCAATGGAAACACATTGGGAAGCAGGCTATAACTATAATAAGTAGCACAAACAACTGGATAGAGTTACACCATCACTTCCTGATGACCCTCTCGACAAATGTGAGCTACCCAGACTGGCAGAACCCCAGAGCTACTCAGGGTCTGCTTGTCCAGCGTACTGGATGTAATTCTTTGGTAATTGGTAATGTAATTCTTTAAACACAACGTGAAACGGAAATTCAAGCATTATTATTATTATTTTTTTGTCCCGCCCAATTCTACCGTGACGTAATAAAAAAATCAGAGACCGTTTAGAAAAAGTTTCTGCACTCTAGTGAATTTTGTAAGTGATTAGTACAGCTGAATCGTGCACAATCTGATCAAGAACATGAGCTAACAAGGTAAAAAAGGTCAGTTTTGATTTCAGGTTGTCTTTAAGAAGTCACAATCATGGTGTTTGCACCATCATTGTGTTTGAGCTTGTAAGTGATGGTGGTTAGCAGAACAGTTTTAGTCTGTTGGTTGTAATTTCATGTTCCTGGCAATGTCCAATAAAAATCCATCTTTAAAATGGATTGCTTTGCATTCTGTTTTTCCTCACACTATAATTTGTGGACAAAATTCCTTATTAGTGATAAATTATTTACTAAAATATAATCAATGCTGCTGACTGACAAGGCCACTGATGAAATGAGGCAGACTTCATATGCTGTAAAGGATTCACTAAGTTACTGGCTGTGAAGTTTTGAATCTTGATAATGACTTTATAACCAAGTGAATAGATCAGTCAGTTTGATATCCTATGTGAAAGCCATCTGACAAAACTCTGTGTTAAATATTACATTAGCATATGACAGGGAAAAAAAATATGTATTTTGATAGATTGCATACATTGCATTCAGCCTCTCCCAATGGATTTGGGAGCTCATTTCATCTCATAAATATTTTCATTACACATTTTTCCAGCTAAAATATCAATGGACAAATCAAATGATGCATGACAATGTAGCCTCGTAGACATAGTGCAGTCCGCTTTAATTGGTCGTCCCAGACTAATATGATGTAGATATTGGAGCAAAAGTGACTCAGAGTTGACGTTTGAACATGGAAATGTGACATTACACTGCGAAAAAGGTGGCATTTCGAGAGGTCCTTACACTGAATAAAAATGACTTCATTAGGGGTAGCAAAAGCACCATCAAGGGCAGGACTGAAAAGCAGTCAAAATTAACATAATATGCACGCTGTGTGCCACGAGCCTCAGCTTTAAGTTCAAGATTTTAAGATTTTACCCTTCATCTCTGTAGTTCCCATCCCAATCAATGAAATCTACAGCTTTTGACTGCTATTTTAGTCATGTGATGCTTAGTAAAAGATTGTAATAATCAGCCTCACAAATCATGAATGTTTTCTCTTGAAAATATCCTACATTATTCCCTGCAAAGACAAGAATTTATTGTACTTCTAACATTTGTTATTGGGGATCTCTTTTTTATTTGTGTTTCTCATAAATTAACCCTCCATTTTAATGTGGATTATATTGTGAATATCTGAAGCTCTTTTTATAGGGATGTTTGATTCAGGGTTATTTTATTACCATGAATTTCATCCCTTCAACACACACAAAAGAAGACACACATTAAACTCGCATCTTTGTGGTCAATTTATTCAGTCATGCAAAGCCATAATAGAACCAGGGCTAGACAATTCCATCGATGTGAAGCCTCACCTATCAAACCTTGTGCTTTTGCAATGTTCATTTCCAGAACCTGTATCTCAAAGCCATGCACTGAATATTGGGCTCAGTATAATTTTTCTCTCATATCTTTCGATTGATTGCAATTGACATGGAAATACGGTGACATCTTGTTTCAAAGTCCAGCTATTTAAAAAATATTAACAAAGTCCAAAAAGTTAAAATCAAGCCTCAAGGCATCAGTATCAGTTATAATTGACTTTTATAAGAAGATGGTTTTGCATACTCAGGTTGAAAGTACAGCTCCATGGTTAGAGTCTAGTCTTGCCTCTTGCTGTGAGCAGCATGCTCCTATCAGTATTGTAAGAAATCTTGTTTGGACCAAAAGAGCAAAAAATCTCTAAGGTGGCTTTGTCAGATTTATTCACAAGAACTCTTTCAACAAAAACAGTTTTTATGCTTGAAGAAAATGTAAATATCAGAAGGAAAAGAAAGGAAAATTGCAAAAATCAGCATTTTCATATAATGTTCAGGCTAACTGTAATGTTTTATAAAACAGGAGGAAAGATTCCTAGCAAGCTAGCTAACATAAGGCTAACTATAAATAACTATAAATATTATGGAAACCAGCCAAGGTCGCTAGTAAGCTAAGTAATATTAGGCTAAACGTTATGCAATTATAACCACTAGCCAAGTTTGCTAGCAATTTAGCTAACTATTATATTGTGTAATTAAAACTATCCAGGTTCACTAGCAAGTATTAGCTCGCAGAATGTTAGCTATCGTGCAATAGACGGAGACCAAGTTACAGGGTGGAAAGTGGGAAAGACTAAATTAGGGGGCAAATAGCTTTTTTTTCTTTTTTTTTTTCTATTCCTATTAGTTTCTCTGTAGTTACTGGATAATCCATTATAGTTACTGAATATTAAGCCACAAGTTTAAGGGGTTATCAGTCATTTTATTATAATCTTCAAATTTCCCATAGCGTGTGTCACATGCACGCTGCCTCGCACGGCGGTGCGTGTGACTGCGCGTGATGGTGGCCATGACGACGGCGCCATGCACTTTTGTTTATGTTTTGTCTCAGTCTAAGTTCCGCCCTGTCTCGTGATTCATTGTAACCAGCTGTGTGTCGATTGTGCCCAGTTAGTCTTTGTATTTAAACCCCTGTGTTTTCTGTGTCCGTTGTCTTCCGATGTTGTTTTGTGTGACTTGTAGCGTTTACCTGTTTGTAGTTTATGTTTAAGTTTATGTTCATGAGTAAAGATATGTTGTTCAGCAGCTACGTGCGTGTGTTCGTCCTTCCCTCGAAACAGCGTGATAGCGTACTTGCAATACGTATGTGTTCAAATTAGTGTTCAAAGTCACTTCCAGTTTTTTGTTGTTGTGGGTGTGCACTGTCCAGCTTAGATAAGAACTGGTACTTGGCCATTTGTATACAATCTACTGAATAATTTGTACATATCACCATGTCACTATTTCTTTTTTCTTTTTTAAATGGTAATACAACCCAGGGTGTAATAATTTTTCTGCATATATGCACCAAACAGTAGAAACTGAAATTGTGAGAATAGAGAATTGATGGACATCAAACAACCCATACCATATGATTGGGCTGAGATATTTACTGGAGCCAATCATTTGGATTTGTCTCCTTAACACATAACTAATTTACATAAAATTGAGAAAATCTCAATTCAAATGTTGCCTGTTATTAAACTTACATAGGCAATGAATGGTTGCCTGCTGCTTTGTTGCTTGGTAGTGTGAGCACAGGGTAAGAGAGAATAATTGTAGGAGTGCATAAGAAAATATATGGCTATGTTACTTAACAATGACAATTTTTGGTAACACTTTATTTGAAGGGCACCCACATTTGGGCCTTCATAACACATTCATGAGCATTTCACAAATTTTATAAAGCCATGCTGGAGGATTTATGTAAGGCTTATGTCAAAAGTTGTGAGGTGACATTAAAGTTTTTATGTAGTTTGTGAATGTGTCTTTGTGACAGAGACAAATGAGAAAAAGTGTCATGGGTGACTAGGAATCTAGATCAACATTCTGTAAAGCTGCTTTGTGACAATGTATTTTGTTAAAGGTCCTATACAAGTAAAATTTTATTAAATTTAATTGACTGTTCAAACTGTTGCATCTGAAACTTTTGTCATTTGTGACCCTTAGGACAAGGGGAGTATTCAGAATGTTAAGACTACACAAGGGTTAACTGAAGTGGTGGTGGTCTATTTGCACTCAAAACTATTATGAAGCACCATTTCAATAGAACTTCACTTATTGAAGACACCGTGTCAGCTGAATTAATTATTTTTATTTCCTCAAACTAAAGTATTTATAAATTTTGCATTTATAACACTGTTATAAATATATAACTATATATAACTTCTACAACTTCATTTATTTAAGAAGCCCATATAACAGCTGAACAAATAAGAATGGAATGGATCCTTCATAGAGGATTGTCTCAAAGCTTCATGAATGTGATTTTAGTAAAAACTAAAACTAACAATTTGCAATATAAGGTTTAAAATTTACAGTAATAATCTTGAATAGTCTACCCATAATGGTAATTGAGGGTTCTTCTCTGTTCTCTCTTTCATGTAAATACAAAGTCACATACTATATGGGTTGTTCTACGGAAGTGGTGCAAAACACTTCTGCCAGTCTTTAAAAAAAATAAATAAATAAATCATAATTTCTAAAAACTCTAAATTAATATCAATATTGAAACACAAAAAATCTCTCTGCACTAATGCAATATTTTGCCAAATTCCTAAACATGTGATCAGGAAAAAGTGTTAAACTCATTCCTCCATCTAGACCACATGGTGAGTAGATGACCTTCAACATTTTAAAATAAAACTGTTTCAAAATCAGAAAATTTGTCATTTAAAAAAGCCGAATGCCTTGTTACTCTTTCAGAATGTTTGAAAAATTTTTATGTTTTTTCATGACTTGCAACTATCAGAATCAATGGCTGCTAGTTTTCTACTATGTACACAGTTTGAGATTAGTGCTAAATTAGCCTGAACAGTCGAAACCGAAAGTCTTTGTATTGTGTATTGAACCAAAACTGAATGTATTGACATTCAGTTGCCAATTCAGGTTCTCATTAAAGTTTCATAAAGTTAAATTTTTCAATGATAGAGCCCTTCATGTCTCAAAGCTTCATGAATGTGTTATTGTTTATAATAATAATATAATAATAAATACAGTAAAAATCTTGAACAGTCTACCCAAGAAGTTCTCTCAACTCCTACATAAAAGCTTGTCACCTCACACGTTTGGCCACGTGTTATGAAGGCTCAATGTAGGTACCCAACAAAAATAAATTGCCCTTTCCAAAATATGTAATGAGTGAGTAAGTTACAGGCAGGCTTAGAATTTAAATCAGCAGGCCTGAATAGTAAATAACATTAACTGAAGTCAGCACTTTACAGTGCGTCTCTCTTCTGCAATGCCGATAGCCATAAACCATCTCTCCCCTGAAAGTTCTTAAAATGATAAGCCCTTTAAATTGATGACTAGCGAAAAGTTCTCTGGTGGAAAATTTCAAAGAATCCGGGAACAAGGTTAACTGTGAGAAATATGCACAGGAGCTGGCCTAATTAGAAACAGCCATCCAGCCACGACTCTCTCTGTCACTTCAAGGCTTTGTGTTTCAACCAGCAGTGTCCCCAGTCAACACAAGGACATGCAAGAGCATTTACACACCGATCTCTGCAGCAGAGATTGAATAGATATACAAACCTTGTAATCGAGACAGACTCTTGATTACCAGATTGCACTGTTTTGGTCTTGTTTGCAAATGTGTGTTTGTGTGTTTGCGGTGTGGGATTGCCGATACCAGCTTGTGTACACAGCTGACAGCAGCCACGGCACTGCTGAGAGGGAGGCCGTGTGCTCATAATCTGGCACCTGATCCATAACAATACTTCAGCCCAGCTTCTTGTGCACACGTAGGGAGGAAAAAAAAAAAGAGTTGTTGTCTTTCCCTCCAGATCTGTCAGGCCTCACTCACAGCCTGTTTTATTGCCCAGGTTGAAGCATGCCTTCCATCTCAATGTGACATCTAATCATGCGTCTTTCACAGCAGGTCCTCAAGAAGTGCAAGGCAACCAAGCTCTGGTGATTGGTGTACGGAGTTGGGACATGGATGTTATGAATTCTTAGTGTAGTCTTTTTCCCTTTGCTCTTTTCCGAGTCAGAAAACACACAGAGCAAATGGCAGGATATTAGTAGCTGTGTCTCATTCCCCCCCCCCGAAAAACATCGCTGCAATAATATGGCTTTGCTACTCTATTAGAGACAATGAGGGGATAATTAGGGTTCTTTGATTTAATACGGCAGCAGTGAGCTCACAGAGATGGCCATAAATCAGGTTTAGAGTGCTCATGGCCCAGTTTTGCAGAGCCTTGGCACTGAAGAAATCTGTGCTCTTTCCTGCATGAAGGCTGTTTCTCTCAAGAAACAATTTTACATTGTTGTGTTATACCAAGGTGAATAGCAATCCGCCATAATATTTGTGTCACACAACTACCACAAGCATGCTAATAATTGAGCAAACAGAAATAAACTAGAAATGTTGAAAGGTATAAGAAGGTGCACGGTCATCTTTTTAAGAATCACCAATATGACTTCGAATATGACTTCATTTTAAAGGTCCTAATTTACTAAAGGTCTGACAACAGTCGCAAAGAAAAAGCAAAAAAAAACAAAAAACCAAAGCTGATTTACTAACATGGTCTACAGATGATTACATGAGCAAAATGGAACGTCTTGTCCGTTTTCGTGTTTGCAAATGCACTAAACATGCAATTTGGGTCTTTCTCCGGCATTTTCTCTAGCGATTTTCCACCTTGCATCGCTCACGTCACTCTATGCTGGTCGCTAGTGGCCGTTCATATCTTGAGTTACTGCTGGTTGCCATGGTTTCCGTGGTAGCGCCAGGCTAGCGCGATATGGCAGCACAAACTACATAGATAGCTACAGAATGTATGCAAAAAACGCAAATCAGATGTCTTCCCGCTAAAAATGAAATGACTTCCAGTGGCTTTGTTGCGTTGCGCTGTTGCTGGAGTGAAAGCAGGGTTAAGGTGCAAAATACAGGGCGGTGTCCATGTAAATAGATTAATTTAGCACCTGCAGTGTGATTTACGGTGATTGCGATTGAATAATTTTTTTTACGGAAGCCCGTTTTCCATCATTTGAAGAGAAAATAAAACTATTTACTAAGAGAGAGAGTTTATCGAAATGACAGTAAAGATTTATATTCGACATTCGCCTCACGTTTGTACTTCCGATGCCAAAGAAAGATTGAGAAAAGGTTTTATTCACGTATACCTTATTAACAGAATTACGCGTTTCAGTCTCAGTTTACTTTTCTGGGAGTCTCTTCGAGATCTGAACCTGCCACAGCTATCAAGAACAATTACTATATCGTCGCTGTCCAATAAAAAACACATATCTGCAAAAATCTCATTTTTCAGGAACACAAAATGTATTGTTATTTATTTATTTATTTTTTACGAGTGAGACAGAGCCATTGGCTCACTTTTATTCTTCCTCCAGCACTTTTCAGCCTCCAGGTAATCTCAAAAACAAAATCACAAACACAATCAATCAATCAATCAATCAATCACTACACTGGCTTTTCCCACTCTGGGGGGCTTTGCTGTGTCCGGTCTTGGGTCTCGGGTCTTGGTCTTCTGGCAGCCAATGGACATACTAGATAAATAGACAGTGTGATTTATCAGCTTTTCATTGGTCATTTAGATGTCAACTGCTATGGGTAGATATAGGTGTTTGCCTACATTCCATATATGGGGAAAAATGTAAAAACCGTGAAAAGTGGAGATACGTGTTTTTCATCGGACAGCGACGATATGCAAAAACTTTATTTAATTATTGTTTTCTTCACCATCTTTGCACGTTACCAATTATGCAATTATTCTTTGTAAATAACATGCAACATGCTCACTAACTGCACATGCAATTTATCAGATCACAGCACAAGAAAATTAGTATGCTTTATTTGGGGTCTTGGTAAATCAGGGCCAGAGAGTACAGATGGTTTTGTTTGTTTGCTGCTGCTTGGTAGACTGTCATTAGAGCTAAAGTGGGACAAAGAGACCGAGACACAACAAAAAAAGCAACGGCAGCAGAGCTCCACCATGGGACTTGCCACTGTCTACGAAGTGGCTAGAGTTTCAGTCCCTCCATTATCCTGAGCCCTTAATTAGTTTAAGTTAATCACACGTTGGGATAATTGACTGTAGCTGTGTCTCCTTTTCATCTATCATTTTCCAATCAGCAACCAAATGGCAGAGAAAAACCTCCTTTCAAATAAAGTTATGTGCTGCTATTGCCGAGTTGTTATCCCCCTTCTCTTTCTCTGTCGGCCTGCTTCCTCACCTGACCTTCATCACGGCTCTTTGCTTTGTGAGATTATATTATCGCAGCATCGCCGATCTGATTATCAACACATTTGCAGTTTTAATTCATTCTTTGCTTTTTTTTTTTTGGTTGTTTTTAAATGATCTTTCAGTTTAATTGAATTCCAGCCACTGCCACATTTCAAAACCACATTAAGCATAATGGATCCACCATTTTCTCCACTAGGCTATTTGCATATTCTGTACATTATAAAAATATGCAGAAATATTCAGGAAAATAAACTGCAGTGAAATTTAATAGAAGGCCTGTTTTGCTTGGGGAAAAAAAATGTGTAAACTTTTCTTTCTTTCTTGGCTGTAGTGCCGTATCAGGAATACTAACACAATCTGCTCAAAGGCAGTCTTGATCTCAGGATTTATCTAGGTGATAATAATCAGAGTTGTTCATTACATTTGTTGTCTTTCTCGTTATTATTATTACTTTTTTAATTGAGGAAGGAATGCATTGTAGCCATGTGACACCTCCTTGGGATGGTTTGGGATTGTGAGGATTCTTCCTTTCTGATTGTTGAGAAATTATTGTCTCTTTGTCTAATTAAGCTGCCAAGCCGAAAAAAGCATCTCAAACACCAGAGTATAGTATCGTTATGAATATTAAGAAACAACTGCTGCATTTATGGTTTTAAATCAAAACTGTTTAGTAGACACATGCAATGACCTCTAGTCTGTTCCAGTTATTCAATTTTTCCCCAACCCTTGTCAATTACATTTGTTATTAATGGAATAAATTTAATATTTCATATGTCTTTATCTAGTACATCAAAGCGCCTCTGAAACGAGCAGCCTTGGACTGTGCCTGATGCCTGTGTAACGTTTATCTACATTATCACACCTCTCTTCTCTATAGCCTAATATTATATCTATATAATGTATAGCCTCCATAAGAAACAACTCTATCGCGTTGAATTTGAATCAGCGCTGAAAGAGAAAAGTGGCAAGACACCAGCTCTAAACATCTTTAAACAGTGTACCTGCAGCTTTATATAAAGAAATTTGTGTTATATAAACATATATTTGTTATGTGTGTCGTACATAACCTGATGGATTAAAAATATATATTGTGTACATTAATAAAACAAAACCATGTCACATTTAACCACTTTAACTACTTACAAGCTACTTGATTTATAATGTAGCGATGCTACTGGAAAGTTTAGTTAAACTAATAGCTCTGCTGCTTGTAATGACACTACTGTGCAACACTGCCATTAAGTTGCTTACATCTCTACACCTTTACCTTAATTCAAAATACCATTATCTATAAATATACATGAATATCCATTTTGGAAGCCCCCATCTCCTCTTCTATGCCTAATAGAATAGTATTACTAACGTTAGCTAACTTAGTTTGCTAGTAAACTAGCTTGCATTTGTCACAGGTAGACACTAAGCAATGTATTTAACAGTAAGCAAATTTGTCAAAATAAACCATAACATCCATATTATTTTAACATCAGCTAGTTAGCTAGATTAAATCCAATTGAATGGTTCTCACGAGTTCAAATTCCCTCAAATTTTGCATCAGATCAGGTAGCTGTACGTGTATCACAGTACATATGGAAATGCTGCTGGTTAACATTTAGTTTCTATTGCAACTTAAATAGGTTCCATAATTAGGGGGCACTAGTGTATTTATTGCCCTGTGTATTTATTGTTCTGTGTATTTATTGTTCTGTGTATATTTGCACTCGTCCTCACTGTCG
>JAOUQW010071003.1:2500-13580 GCA_028565825.1 Olivaichthys viedmensis
CACGCTTTCTCGGGATCTGGGGTATAGACACATGCGCGAAGCCGCTGAGTAATATATCCATTTATTTTGCTTTAAACGAAACATACTCTACATAACATACAACATGACATTGAACAATCAAGCACAAACTGGACAGGGACACGAGGGCTACTTATACATACACTCACTAATGACACACAGGTGGGATCACTTAAACAGCAGAGACGGGGATTAAAAAACATGCACACAAAGTCACACACTGTCACGTGTGTCACGTTGTGTGTAGCGGCGGAGACAGGACACAAGCATGAGCCGATCAACATCAAACATTTATTCAAACTATAAAAAAACAGAAGCTACACGTAACATGAAACAAACACAATCAAGGACAAACGAGACAGGCACACAAGGGCTATTTTATAAAATGACTAACGAGGAAACAAACAGGGAACAGGTGGAAACGCTTACGACACGTGACAGGGAACAGACAAGGTCAGCCGTTATTGCCATGGCAACCGCTACGCTGTCCTGGTTGTCTGTATTCACGTGACGCTATATTTCAGATCATCCTCATGGAGAAGTAGTAGCAATACTGTGATATACTGAGAACCATGATAATCAACATGATATATTATTAGCAGTAGCTAATCATAATAGACACTAATCACATTTCTTCTAGTCGTGTTAATATAACGTAGGTAGCTATTAACAATTCCAGGACAATGATATCTGAGCATTCGGTCCAGATTGTTACATCACTGAGTGGGCATGGCTAATGGTCAAAGGACTTGTCGCAAATTCCAGTTGACTTAAAGGTGCACGCCTTCATCAAACACCGTCCCACCCAATAAGAATGCACCAAATGCTGCAAAGGTAGAATTCTACATTTTAAACTACATTTTTGATTCAATCCTTATTTTACCTATTTTTAGATTTTATTGCTTAATATTTTTCTGGCAGATCTTGTAATTATTTTTAATAACAAACTTCATTAAGAACTCCATAACTGCACTAGTTAATATTGAAATAGTAGATGACTTACAGTAGATCACAAAAGCCCTCAGTTGTAGGTGACCAAAAAGAGTCCTACTTTTAATTAGAGGTAGAATCATATGAAAAGATCATGGCATCTTAACCATACAACCCAATATAATGCATATCACACTATTGCTATATACAACTTTGCATTTTCAAAGCAAGTGTAAGTCTAGACCTTCTTCTAAAAGCCACCCACTGTGACAAAATATGTCATGCAAGCACAGATGCTTTCTAATACCCGCCGACATACAGACACTTGTTTGTATCACACCTAGCAGTACTAACATGATTCCTTTGAGTTTCCCCATTTGGGTTTGCCCATTTTAGTTATTTCAGTTTTTTTCTTTGCAATTAAAAATAGACAAGACAAGTTTTAGAAAAGTGTCACATGTTGTGAGCTAATAAATATCGACCAATAGATAGCTTCTCTATGATAACAGTTTTACCTGATTTGTGCATAAGGAATATACAACAAGTTTAATTTAAACAAAAAAGGTGAATAAAGCTGTTTGCTGTTAGTTACTCAACTGTGTAATTTAAGAGAATCATGATATAGTGGTCACTTTTAGATAGAAACTACTAGATGGTAATGCTGTTTTCTAATATGAAAGATATGTAGTTGCAAGAGTAAGGAATGTAAGTCTGAACCTGCTGACGGGTCCTGGGAGTTTAAGTGGTTAAAGTTTAATGTGACTTTAAGAAACTGAGACCACCTAGTTCTGCCAAAAGCTTGGGATTTTTTCCCCAGTTGCACTCTTGAGAATACAGCAGTTATTTTAATTTTAATAGGCTGCATCAGATTGTGTTTTATCTCCCGAAAACACTTGTAGTATTACATGACCTTGTTATACTATCTTGTTCAAAGATAAATTTTAATTTAATTTAATTTAATAAATATTTGTAGACTGAATATGAAAAGTTATAATTATCCATGTTGAAAAACTTTAAACAGTCCTGACACATTGGTTCCAAGAAGATAAACAATGACAACCGACAGTATTTCAACTCAGCCCAGTACTTTTCCATGAGCATAGAAACAGACCAAAATGTCTTTAGCATAGGATCAAACATTACCATCTGTAATGGATTATCAACATTCTCAAAATTAGATGCTAGCCATGATTTTTGTGTGTGTGTGTGTGTGTGTGTGTGTGTGTATGTGTGTGTGTGTGTGTGTGTAACCTAAGTAGAAACATTTAAAAAATCTTGTCATATTTATTACCTGGTTAAAAAATATATTGTTGCTACAAATAATTGCATGAAGTATCCTTGGTAATGCACTGCCAGACCTGTGATGTCACTATTTTCAGTTCTTTCCTGTTTTGCGACGTGAAATGCTAGTCTTGGTGCTGAATGCCATGAGTTTTACAACAGCACACAGGCTCACTATTATGCTCTTGTATCTTACCAAATAATTGGTACCAAACAATTAATTTTGAGAAACCTAATGTTTGGTTATGTTCATCATTTATTATGCTTTTTTAGCCTCATGATGGACTGCTTTATTGGCATTGACAGTTCTTTCAGGAACAACAGTAACAGTCTCCAGACGCAAATTCTACATCTGGAATCAGTTCTAGAAATGTAGTTACCTCTCTTGTGCATGAATTGATGATGCAATAACCTGGCCTACATCTGGCCAAGAAATGTACTTACTTTGGTCCTTTAAAATGAAAGGTAACCCCAAAGCAACAGAGATATTAAACTCAGGTCTGGGATGGCCACAGCCCTAAAGTGATTTGTGCCAGGTGCTAGACATCTTGTGCATGAATTGATGATGCAGTGGCATCTTGTGACAATTTACTTTGTCTTACTTTTGGTCCCCTAAAATTGAAGGATTATGTAATATCCTACACAGTTTACCTAAAATGTACATACATACACCTAAAACCGACAATCAGCATAGTCAAGCACATTACCCTAGAAGGGGCTGAGGCCACATTCTCCATGTCCAGGGACAGGGAAAAGGAGGGCACTGTTCCCTGATCACTGGTGCTTCTGAGAAGAATCCACCATGTGACCACCAACCCCTCATCCAGAGTACCAGTCTCGCATGTCTTGAGAGAAGCCCATGCCCACAAACCTCAGACTCCAGTCCAGCACCAGAGTATGCAGCCTACACAGTAGTAACACCACGTGAGGCCAACATACATGGTGGCCATGGAGAGAACTCCAGTCCATGCATGGATCTGGGGCAGTGACATCATGCTAGTACAACCCAACACATAGCCCTTCCCAGCCTGGTCTGTGTGGACTCTCCCGGTCACCTGTGTTCATGGCAACACCTGTAATGTCCCTGCAGCATTACTCCATATAAAGAGGCCCACAGGGGTGTGGCCCACGTTGGTTGGATTAACTCAGAATCTTCCACTGCCGCTTCTCGTAAGTTGGAACCTCCTAGGGTTCCAGGAATTACTGCAGGGAGCCCTAACACTTCTACACCACCAGCAAAGGACCTTCGCCCACCCCTCTTTGTTCTGCCAGCCACAAGCTTGACCGATACGCTTGATAGAGGATAACAAAGGAGAGTAGGCCAACAAATAAGGTAAGAAAACTTGACGGATCAGGGTACCCACTTTATGTCCCGGCTCTAATGGTTTGTTGTTGTTCATTTGTGGCATTGGCAAATCAATTAAGAATTGCAATTATCTCAAAACTCAAAACTGCTGACTGTCATGCGCACGCCGCTACGAGCCAACTGTTTGTGTCTGTGATTCCCTGTCTCGTCGTGTGATAACATTTATTAGTGATTAGTAAGTGTTTAAAAAGCACTCTTGTTTCCATCCAGTTTGTGCCTGATTGTTTAATGTTACATGTGTTCGTGTAGTTTGATGTATATTACAAATAAATGTTCATTGTTGAAACGGCTTGCGCCTGTGTCCTCCGTCCCGCTGCCAATCGTGACACTGACCTTCAGTGAGGTTAAACTCTACAATAGTAAGATTTAAATTTACTTAGATTTGTTATAGTACTTTAGATCCATTGTGTGCATCTTATTTTTAAATTAAATAATTTGGGAGATACTTTTATCCAAAGTTACAAGTGAGGAAGAATAAAATCCAGGCAAACAACAGTGATACAGTGTTCCATTTGAGAAAATACAGGCGCTGCAGAGATATATTTTCACGAATTAACCAGAAGGAAATGCAAGATACTTGTAGGAAAAACAGAGAGAACCAAAACACAAGAATTGGAATAAGTGCTTGTACTCAGGAGTGCTACACACATGTCACAAAGTAAAAATAACACAATGTTAATACATAATAATACAATAGTAATACTAAGTAGAATAAGTAACCTTGCAGAACACATAAAGGTGACTGCATGGCAAACGAGAACTCACCTAGATAGACAAATACACACAAACATTCTCAGAGCGAGATAGCTCAGCATCAACATTAAAGTGCTGTCAGAATAGCTGAATCCCATATTCTCCACACAATGTTACTGATTAAACACTGGAACCAAGGCAGCAGTATCTCAGCAGTTTCCCATTGCACAATGACTCTCCCAGCACATTGAAGAGAATAGATGCTGTGTGAAAAAGGATCTGTGCTTGCTTGTGAATGATGCCACTTGTGCCAATGAGAGATGTGTTCTGATTATCCTGCTTTCAGTCAGAGAGAGAAATACAGGTCAGAGTTGGCATTTTTGGACAGTCAACTACACAACTTTCATATCCTGTCTGACAAACTGATTCTGCCTGTTACATGAAAGATTTCACAAGAAAACTTTAAAGGATCTGTTGCCCAACGCAGCCCCTTTCAGATGTAGATATGGGATGATAATTGATTATATAATATGCCCCAATCATCAACACACAATATTATTGTGGTCACTTCAAATACTCTATACTCAATACTCTAGTGTTCCTTTTGAGAAGAGGATGCTTACGGAGGCAGGATTTTTGGCTAGCATTTGAGCTTCTAAAACAAAGTTTTTCTGCTTGTGCCAGCAAACAAAAGTTCCATGAAAGTAAAAAAAAAAACACGGCAGACAGAAATGTCACTCCAGATACAAAACTTGAATACCCTATGTGCTACTGAATGGATGTTGTTGGATGTCAACTTCCTGTGAGGTCACTGCATGCTGTGCAGCTCTGGTGGTGCTAATGGATATGTGTGTGTCACATGTAGCGTGGGGAGGCAGGACGCAAGCCCTTGCAAACAAGCAGACATTTATTTCACGCATATATACATCAACTACACAAGTAACATTGAACGCACGTAACAAACAATCAGGCACAAACTAGACGGAAACAAGAGGGCTTTTTAAACACTTACTAGTCATGAACAAACGTCATGCAGGTGGGGACAATCACATGACGAGACAGGGAATCACAAACACAAACAGAAGGCGCCGTAGCAACCACCACGCGCGGCTACGCATCGGAGTGCACGTGACGGTGTGATGAAATTCCTGACTTATCAAAGGACAAAGCTGATGCCAGAGAAAGCAGAGCAGTGTATTGTACTGTTTAAACAGACCAAAACCAGAGACTCTAGTCACAAAGCCTTGCACCTATTATGGACTTGTGTTTGCGCCATTCCTCACATTCTAGCATTGTCTAGTTCTTGTTACTTCTAATTATTGTCAGTCTATATATGTCAAGGCCTAGTTACTTCCAAGGTTGTCAGTTTCTGATCAGTTGTTAAACCTAGTTTCCTTATTTTGCCTTATGTTAACTAGTTATTTACTTGTGACTGAAAGGATGGATAATTTTGGTACCCTGATTAAATAAAGAAAAACATTTGAATTAATTATTTTCTTAATTACACTGACTAATTAGGGAACATTTAACAATTGAAGTTGGCCTAACATTTTATAATGGAACGTTAATTTAGCAGCGCTCAAATGGAGGACACAGATAAAGTACTAAAAGTGAGCTTTTATGATAAAAAAAAAAGCATAATTAAATAAAGGAATGAAAATGAACAGATAAAAGAAAGTGTAAAAACAGACATACCCTGTAGAAAGTTAAAATGTATTGTGCCTATTTCCATACATATTGTTATATTGATAATAACATTCTAATAGTATATGCTTTCATGCTAATAGTATATGGTTCCATCTAATAATTTAGATGAAGGTAAGAAGATATATTGGGTAGTTTAAAATGGTTTTAACAATTGCATTGCTATAAAATCAAGACATGACCTGCATCAACAGTATAATCATTGAACATGAGGGTTGAAGTTGGACAAAGTGTTCGGACTAGCTTTGGATGTATATGGTAGGGATGCACCGGTCCCATTTTTCCATTTTCAATATGGACAATCTCACAGTAACTGTGCGACTCTCTGCAAGTTTCTGTTGCTAAGTTATGCAAAACGTCACAGGTGTGCTTTATGACAATTTGTGTCTTATGTTTAGGTGCAAGATCTGTGATTAAGATCAGAATCTGGTATCAAATCCAATTTGATACCAATCCAACGTTTAAGCCCATTATAAGGGCATCTCTAGTATATGGTCTTTGCACCATTCGGCCAGAAAACATTATATAGGACAAACTTTGAACCATGTTCAATTTTAAATACTTAAAGGAGTTCCTAAAAATACTAAGTAGTATAAAACTATTAATGGGGCTCTTTCCTTTTAGAGTCTGCCATTATTGTTCATAATTCAACCTACATTACATAATTTTGCAATTTCACAACAGTGAATATTCCATATCTAATTGTGCAACTAACAACTCACTCACATACTGTATAGTAAAAGGGTATGTATATGAAGAGGAGTCACTTTAAAGATGACAGATTCTAAAATCTTTATGGAAAATTTAAAGTGTAATATTAAACTCAAAGAAAATTAAAGCTGCTGGGAAATTCAGTGACTATTCACACGTTATCATTTACAGCAAGATATTACATTAAGTGCTGGTGCTCACTAACAATGTATATATTATTTTACTTGCTGAAGGAATCTGAGGATCGAAATTAAAACGCTGCCTGGACCATAACATATGGTCTGTCATTGTGACAAATCTTATTTCAGTGATCTACAAAAAGCAGTTTCTGCTTTCATAGTTTGTTAGTTTTTACTATGTACTGGGCCATGAGTAACTTTGTGCAAGTGGACACACATTAAATGAGAACCCCTGGAATGACAGCCACTAGAACTGACTGTACAGCACAACCAAAAATATAACACAGGACATTAATTAAACAATATTTATGAACTATTAACAGGAAATCTAAATAATTGTTGTTTCTCAAGGTTAAGCTTGAATGACTTTCCAATGCTTTTCGGAACAAAGATTTAAACAGTTTTGTTTTCAAAAAACAAACATTTATTTGCAATTGTGTGCTATTTATGATTTAAATGCAGTGGCAACTTGAGATCAATGAATACTTCACGAGCTACCATACAAATGACATAAACCTCTTTAAATTTAATCACTGGGATGTTTTAGAAAATATAAAACAAGACATGATATGAGTAGAGAATTGTCAAGCTTCCAATATGCAAACATTTAAGAGTCAATTAGTGTATGAATTTCCATTGGCAAACCTCCACTGTTCACTTACAATAAATTGAAAACACTATTTTTAACAACTAAATAGGCCATCTTATATTACTGTTGGTATTTTTTCTCTGCACAGAGTGATGTCTCAATTCTAACACACCTGGCTTGAACATTAGCTAACATTCTGGAGTGCTAATGATCAGTGCAGATGCACGCCAAAATCAAGAAACACTTTTTTAAAGTATACATTTATATAATACATTTATACAGCCACTTATAAAAGGTATTTCAGACCAAAAGGTTGTGAGTTCTCAGAACTGTCTTTGTTTGTATATGGTTTATAGCAAGACTATGAACAGCTCAGCTCTATGCTTGGACTGTGTTCTGCCTCACATTTGGCAGATGTTTTGAATAAAATTATTTGCCAAATGAATAAATATAAATGTAAAATATTAAATCTACAGTTAAGTGCTATTCAACAAAACAAAACATAAAAATACCGTAATAAAACTAAATAAAAACAAAAATTAAAAGGTGTTCGAGTATTTCTTACCCAAAATTATATCAACTTACAACATTAATGAGAGATCATGGCTAAAGCTCCTGTCTGTACTTTCTCCTAAAGAGCTGCTGAAATGGCTCCTCAGTGTCCATAAGCCACTGCTGGTAAACGGCCACAGGGTTGATGTTCCAGTGTTTGTGAAAGGAGATGGGGCTCTGGCGGAGCAGCAGCTCTTTGGGGTAATCATTTGGACGAGCCTGTAGATCACAAGAGACATTAAATGACACCACCGTAGAGTATCCAGTTCTCCACAAATATAGTATTCGTTAAAATGATCACCATAAAGTTATGTTCCATTTCAGTGCTCTGTTCACTACCTAGCAATTGATATATTGTTAACCAAGGCCATCTCATTTAATTTTACTGCAAGTCAAATGTTTTTAAATACATTTTAAAACAACTAATATATCGTACCTTTATCTTAATATCTCAATTATTAGCAATTGGGTATTTTTGATCTCAACACGAGGGTTAAGAAAATGTGATGATAATAAATGTTCAATAAAAAAAAACTTTAAAAAAACTGCATGTACATGTATTACCTGGTGAAACTGTGGGCTGTGGGTGACCGGCAGTCCCAGTGTGTTGAGGCACTTTCCCAACACCATGTCATCCGGAGCGTCTGGACTGTAACAGCCACAGCCACTGGAGAGGATTTTCAATACAGCTACTCTACTGAACACCATACTGACAGAAAAACAGCACATGGACAGGTTAACAGAGATCGGATTAAAGAAAAAAAACACAATAGAAAAAAATCAGACAGACACACAAAGACAACTTAAAAGATGTCTGATAGAACACAAAGGCATGTTTAACTGGAGCGTGGTTAGGGCAGATCCAGAAAAGGAGGGCTAGCGGACAGAACATAAAATCTGAGAACCTAAGGTTAGGTTTATTTATAATGATTTAAATGTCAAGATAGCACTGACTACAGCACATAGTTGCTACAACACAAAAGCTACCATACAAATGTCATGTGTCTGAACTTTAAAAATTACGAGCTTCACCATGAAGAATATTAAAGTCAAGAATTATATAGAAATGCTTTTTCCTTTGACAAACCTCCATTATACAATGACCATAAACTAAAAGCATCTATTTTTTAACAACTAGAGAGAACATTCAATATTATGTTAGAAACCTTTTTTTTTTAAATATCTGCTCCTGGAGTATTCCTGCTTTGCTCCAACACACCTGACTGACACAGATCACTAATGGCTTAAACATTAGCCGCTTTAGCTGAAATGCGTTTGTGCTGTGCAGGTGTACTGATCACTCACTTGATTGAGACAGGTGCTAAACTTTAAAATGCCTTTCATGCTTTAGTTTAATTTTTCAGTTTATTCGTGTTGTTGCTTTATTCATTTTATGTGTGCATGTGTTTTTTTTTTACTGTTCGACCATGATCACTGAAATGCCCAGCAAGCCAATTGCACCGTGGGGAAAAAGTTTTTCAACTGGGGATATTAGTTGGTTTTGAAGGCTTACCCTCCTCCTCCGGTGATATAGCTGTAGCCGCCCTTGCTGAGGCTGTAGCCATAGCGCTCTCCGATGCTCACAGCTTTATTAGGCTCGTAGCAGCGCAGGAGCTGACGAAGTCTGGGTAGACTGGTGACCAATCACAAAACACATCACTGTCCAAAGAGTCTGAGTTTTATTTCCCAGTAAACAAACGAATAGAGCAGAAACCATTAAAAACAAAAGGACAAAAATGATGTATGTAAGAGGTTGGGATAGTGATGAATCTGACGCATCGACTGAAAGATCCTCCAAGTGGTTTTTCATTTATGCCATTTTAACAGTCAGTAAAGCAAAAGCTATTACACAAGTATTATGAATAGGGACGCCTGATCAGATTACAGAGTTGTGAAAGATTGTACTATTGTACCAGTGGCGTAACTAGGATCTTATGGGCCCCAGTGCAAAACATTTTTTATGGGCCCCCATACGAAAATTACTTCCAAAGAATCAAAAATGACAATGTAATTTACTTTATTTCCCCAAGAACCCTTGCTGTGTGTGACATGCATATTTTGAAAAAAATACTTTTAAGATTTTAGAAGTATAAATAATGAATACATCATGCTGCAAGTTGCGAAAGATCTGTCTGAAAATGACTACCATGCAGGAGATGCATTGTGAATAAGAGGGAGATAAATTGACAGTAGGGCTGATTTCCAGATACGATTGAGGTTGATAAAGTCTGTTCAATTATCAGATCTGCTTTATAAGCCATAGGTGGTGTTAAACCTGACATATAAGGGGCCCAAAGACGTCAATAGGCAGTTCGCCACGGACCCCCTCACGCTACGGGCCCCAGTGCGATTGCCCCCCCCCCTGCACTGCCGGTAGTTATGCCACTGATTGTAACCTTAACCCTAACCACTGTGCTTCTCTGTGGGCAGATTTGATTTTCAGGTTTACACTAGCCTGATTCTGGATCAGCATGCTACAGGTGAGGGTTTTTGTTAAAATCAAGGAAATTTAGAGGACCAACATGTACCTGTGGGTTTCACTACAGTGTCAGATGTGTTACCTGATCAATGTGTCATCGTCCACTAGGAGCAGCCATGCTGCACGAGTCACTCCTTCACTGGCAAACCTCCTCAAAATGTCAAACGTCTTTGCACAGTGCCCTGAGAACCACAATGCACAATTTACCTCATACTGTAATGTTGGTACTCACGTACACACACAAAGTAGGATCCAAAAGCAGAGTCTTTATTAACAAACACAATCTAAAGAGGGTAATCCAAAGTACAGGCAGTAAGTCGAGTACACCGGGTGATCAAACAGAAGGCAATCCGTAGGCAACATAACAGGCAGTAGAGTCGAAAACCAGAAATCCAATGGGTTGGGGGTCAGAATTGTCATATGAACATGGACAAGACTTCGCAATGTGTCCGGGTAAGTGAGCTGTATTTATAGTGAATGTGATGACTGAAATATGCAACAGGTGTGTGAACTGTGAACCGGAAGTGTTAGAACTCCGGAGACTGAGACCTCTGGTGGTGTGGGGTGGTAGTGTCAGT
>JAOUQW010071086.1:0-13573 GCA_028565825.1 Olivaichthys viedmensis
TACTGTAGAATAAGTCTGTAATGTAATGAAACGTGGAGAAGGTGAAAGGGGTGTGCAGACTTTCCGGCTTGACTGTTCATCCAAATCAGCACAGAAATGGTTGCAGGAACACAAAATCAATGCGATGGCCATCTCAGTCTCTGGATTTGAACCCTATTGAAAACCTGTGGTCTGAATTAAAGAGGGCAGTCCACACGCACAAACCTAGGAATATAAAGGAGCTTGATATCCAAGATCCCCTACAAGTGTCTCCAACCTTGTTCGATATTACAGGATGAAGCTCAGTGTTGTTATTCTCTACACTGGAGGCTTCACCAAATATTCATTGTGTGGGGGCAAATCATTTTTAAACCAGTGTTTTGCAGACAAAAACTTGCAGTACTTAAGAAAACATTTCATGTTTGAAAAAATATTGTGTTAAAATAAAATTATACAGCATTCCCTATATGTTAAAACTCAAAATATCACTGAATGTGTCATTTTATATATATATATTTTTATTAATTTTCATGAAGGGTGTCAATAATTCCAGAGATAACTGTACATAAAATACTAATGCTAGAATCTTACAACTAATATATTACAGGTAGTACATTTTAGTAGTAGTGATATTACAACAACAACAACAACAACAATAATAATAATAATAATATATGGGGGCGTTACCTCACCCATAATAATAGCATAAAGTCATGAGTCATGTCTGGCTTCCCCGCATGAGTTGGGCTGCAGTCCATTCAGAGTGATGAAGCCTACACGCAGGGCACTTCGAAGGGGGAAACGCGCGCGACAACCATTTGTAGTGTCGTCGCAAAATGAAGTGATTAAAAGCATTTCCTTCCAAGGGCCCTTCAAAACTCCGATGGACACTTTGCTCCCAGGATTCATTGCGCTGTTTTTTATGTGGAACGAGTTTACCTATAAGTATAAGTCAAGTTCAAGTAGTCTGATAAATTGAAACTAAAAAAAATAAAATAGCTGAAAGTAGCGCTTCGGCAAGTACGCGCTTTGTTAAAGGTTTCATGTGGGGTTTTTTTTTCTTTCTGCATTTGTATTTATTTGTATTTATAAAATCAGGCTAAATGAACACCAACTCCTGAAGGAAAGCTTTCGCTGCTTAGTCCGTTTGTTCATGATTAAATTGCGATACCCGTTCTTGTTTAAGTAGCAGTGATTGTGCGACAGCAAGTGCGTTCCCAATGGCCGTTACTCTCGACCCCTACAGAGTTCTCACTGTAAAGCGTGTAGCCTTCGAAGGCCACAGTCATGATCACTTCCGAATGGACGGCGACCCTTTCATTATAAAAACCTATCATAGCGATCAATGTGCACGGCGCTGTCTTTCCTGATTGGCCAATGGCTAAAGGCAGCCAATGTAAGCCAATCAGCGTCGAGTGATTACTGTACGCGTAGAAAAAGCAAAAAGATGCGGCTTGGCAGACCTTGTGCATCACCGGGAATCGCGCCAATCACAACGCCAAGCGTCATTACTTCACGCTATTGATAGGTCCGGGGCTGAGTGGAGCAAAACGCGATGATAAACGTGCCTCTCGCCGCACGCGCAGCGGTTACAGTACAAGTGTCCGTGCGCAGCTTAAAGTAATCGGTGAGTGAGGCTCAAGATAACGTCTGAATCATAACGTGATTTAATAACGCGTAAACAGAGTGGGTGGCCTGAGAGTTGACTGTTCGGCAGCAAGCTAATTTAGCGGCGTGACCGGTAAGTAGGCTACCTCAGTAGCCGGTTAGGGTTTCTTCGGCTTCCACCCTCGCTAGCTTAGCCGCATGTCTTCACACCAATGGCTCATATCATCTCTGTTTAGCTGCCGAGTCCGCGGAGTGTAGAGGAAAATGTTAACTATATCAGCTTAGGCTTTTTTTGCATGCACTATAACTGGCATGAACGCGCACAGAAAAGTAAGGTAAGACACGGTTACCGGCTCCCTAACCGTGATCCTCTTTAGGCTAACACCGAAAATGGCTCCATGATTCCAATATGTGCGCTACCTAGTGTATGAGATAACGGATTTAGCGCACTATGTAGTGCACTAGACGGTCAATAGGTTGATATTTGGGTTCCAGTTCATCGTTGTTAAGAGAGGGGCGTAACTGGCCGGCTAGCTTGGCGTTACGCCCCTGAGAACGCTGGAAGAAGAACGACTGGAATGGAATGGAATGGACTCGAATGGAATGGAATGGACTAGAATAGAATGGGATGGAATGGGTATGGAATGGAATGGAATGGACTGCAATGGAATGTAATAGAATGGACTAGAATAGAATGGAATGGACTGCAATGGAATGGAATGGACTGCAATGGAATGGAATAATATAGTGTAGCCACGCCGAGCTAATGAATGACCCTCCGTAGGTTTATCAACAAGTTATCAAGCTAAGTGTATTTTGTTTCGTTTGGAAGCAGGACGACTAAAGTGGAAGTGCAGGTCGTTAGCTTGTATTGAACAGAAATCGCTTGAAAAGAGACTTTTCTCTGTTTTTGGATTGCTGTTCTCTTAGGGAAAACCAACAAGGAGGTTTTTAAAAATATTTAATTTAATTTAGTTTTTTATCTTATTCCACTTGAGACACACACGAAAATGTAAAGCCCATCGCTGCTGGGCGCTGAAGCACAGTCCTGCGCAGGGCTCGGAACGTTAACACACCCCTTTCCTTATGGGGGGCGATTGCTGCTCCATTACTTTTACTCCTCGACATGAATCTCCCCAGCAAGTCCCACATGTATAATCAGTGTAGAAGGAAAACAATTATTATCTTTTGTACAGACAAGTATGTGATTATAACATACTACTTTTATCAACACAGCAGAATCCCTACTGTCGAATGAACTCTTACCATGTTCATTTTGGGTTCAGCTGGACTTGTGTGAACGCTTAAGGTGTTCATTTATCTTGGGGATTTTCCTGTGAGCAAATAGATCTTTGTCAGTGGGCTTAATAAAGTATTCACTAAGCGATTACATAAGCGCTGTGTGAGCTCTGAGGCAGCAGATTTGGGAGTAGTGCTATCTCTTTAAACTTTTTGCAGAGTCACGCTTACTGTACACTCTGTTATGCAACGCCCAGCTTGTAGCTGGGAGGATGTGGGCACCAGTAGAGCCGCTCTGTTTCATTAACTCGGCTGAGTCGGAGTTACTGCTCAGTTTCTTCTGGGTGCACTTGCCAGTGGTTCTGCACATTGCACACTGTGGGCTCACTGATTCCAGTCAGTTCACTGCACTTCAACTCTTTGCTCTTGCAGCACTCTTTTCCTTTAAATGAGAACCGTGCCTCTTTTTAATGGAATAAAAACATTTAAGTAAAATTTCTTTAAATGTTGAATATGACTAACTTTGCATTTCATTGGGCTTACACAGCTGGAGTGCTTCAGCCATGGATTTACATAACAAAGACTCTGAAGACGTCCTGCCTGTGGTTATTATTGGTAAGTGTATAATGGCTTGTTTTGTTAAAAAAATAAAAAATAAAACTTTTAAAGTTGCATTCTGAAAAGTAGGCCGTTTTCTGCTGTGTGAGAATTGTCACTCTGGTGATGTAATGAGTAAAGATGGTTGCAGGAAAGGAAGGAAGAATTATGAAATATTATTTTGAAATTCTCCCCTTTAAAAATGTCCTTGGTAAAGCATAAAAAAGGGAAATGAGGTAAAATGAAAAACGCGTACATGTGTTACTTCAACAGGTAATGGACCTTCAGGAATCTGCCTCTCATACTTGCTGTCAGGATACACCCCCTACTTGTCCCCCAAGGCCTTCCACCCTAATCCAATCTTGCACAGAAAACTCACTGAGAACCATCATCTGTCTTTGTTTGAACAGGTAATGTGAACATGTGTATATACACACACATACTAGGGCTGCCTAATTTTTGTAATACAAATTTATTGTGATCAAAATTTTTTGGCTTCCTCCTTTTGGCGACTTGTCAGTTACTGGGAAAGAAACGAATCGGAAGATTTCTTCATTTTGATAACAAAACTGAACAAACAAGTAATACTGAAAACTCTCAGGGCTGGCCACCTAAATGACGGCGTTTAACAAAACAGATATTGTTTTTGTATTTATTGTATGTTCTACTTTTTATTAAGCACTATTTGGTTTCTGCTTGTGTCGGTACTAGTGGGCACTGTGCTATGTTTGGCTGCCTGTGTGTACAGGCATACACACACACACACATATCCTCAGCCAGACTGTACTGACAGCAGTTAATGAATCGATTTCTGTAATAAGTTAATTGCTTTCGAGGCCACAGTGGTCGTTACCCCCAAAGGCCCATAAGCAGGAAGACTTATTGTAGAGAATATTGGTCTGTCTAAGACATGGTGACAATATTTTGCCTGAGATAAATTGCATACTTGGTGTGTGTGCGTGCATACTCAGGATCTGGAGTACCTGTGTGAAGGCCTGGAGGGCCGATCGTCAAATCCCATGGCTGTACTCTTTGATTCGTTGCTTCTACCAGACAGCGACTTTGGATTGGACTACGCCTCGCCGTTGCTATGGCGCTACGAGCCAGAGAGGGCCACGGCCCACCTTGTGCTTGGGAAAGGACCGCCTGGAGGGGCGTGGCATGTAAGTGTCTCCAAGCAAAACGGCCATCCAGTCGGAGAGCAGTTTAACATCTTTGCAATGTTTTAGAGGAAAACCCATGAAAAGCTGATCTGTTTTTTTTTATTTTTTTATTTTTTTGTTTTTTTTATAAATGCCCAGCAATTTCCACTCAAAAAGAAATGTTTAAACAGTATATTTTTTCCTGGCTGTGTGTTAAGGGTCTTGTAGCACAGTTGCTCATTGTTGGTATAGTGAATTTCTACAGGCTAGATCTGCTGCTAGTCCTGTGATTTGCATGTGGAGCATTATATGCTATCTGGTATGACTGCAGGCCATGGAGGGATCCATGTTAACGCTCAGCCTTGCTAACTGGATGGAGCTTCCCGGTCTCAAACTGAAGGACTGGATGCGAGAGAAACGCAGGTATGAAGCTGATGTCAGGATCCATGCATATCAGATTTATAAGACTACATCAAATTGTTACATATAGGGAAAAAAGGGAACTTTGATCAGTACTTGCTGAGAACGCTCAGCTGGTATTCTGTACCTGGTCTTGTGTCTGGATTCTTTGGCAAGAATGAAAACGATAAGTATAATTGTAATACCAGGAGATTTTTTTTTCTGGTGGCCAGATGCATGTAGATAACATTGAAAAAAGTGAAAAATGCTCGAAATAACAGAAGTATTTACCTCAGTATTCTTTTGTTCAGGTGGACTTTATCTACCTGATTATTCTATTTAAACCTATAATGGTACCAGTATGACTCATCCAGAGGCCTCAGCCCTACGGTCCTATATTTTGTTTAGTCTTTGCAAATCAACCAACATATTTGTTTGTGTACTATCAGCTGGCACCAGTTCTTAGGTCTACAGCAGACCTTGAAACTTATGATGCAAATGTGCATGTTGTGTAGGAGGAAGTGAAGTATGCATGCCTTGCAGCTTCTCATGCACACTCAAAATTTGAGTCATTATTTAGTTTTTTTTACTTTAGTTATCATATGTGTAAAATTGATTATTTATCATTGTGTTTACATTTTCACATTTTCATATATTAATATATATTAATACCACAATACTGATGCATTTCTAGAGTTACAATATCTTTCAGCACATTTCACTATGACGTTATAGACTGACTGGCAGTAATTGAAGACTTTTTCCACTGATTTGGAAAAAAATCTCTCCATCTTTAAAACATCAACAAACAAACAAATGATGAAATCTTAGTGAAAATGAAAAAAAAAAGAAAAAGAAAAAGCTTTGTGTTTTTTTGTGTGTGATTAAAAGGGTCTACTCTACAGCCCAAAAGTATGGGCTGTATATGAGGCTTCAAAAATATTTTACAGTAAGTCAATTTGCCAACCACCAACACATCACACTGACATCTAGTTAAGGATTACTACAGATAATGGTCTGGTCCCCACGGTCACTGGATCTCTCACCAATCAAGCTCCTATTGGATGAACTTGATCGCTCAGTGAGTAAACCATGTCCCACCAGTCAAAAAAGACTTCCTAAAAGGATGCCACAAATATGCCTGGCTGTCATTAAGCTAAAGAACTGTAGAATTAAAAATTAATGATCAGATAGTTGTACACACTTGATCTAGACATTTAATCAAATCTCTGTTATATGTTGTTAAACATATTTCTGTCTGTTATCTCTTGAGGGGGCAATCATGTTTATTTTCACAGTTAGTGTTGCTTCCATACCTTTTGCCTGTATTGTATTACTTTATCAAGTAATTAGTTATGTTAGAATATTATTGACTGAGTAATGCGTTATGGTACCCATTGTATTACTTATAGTTATTATTATTATTATTATTATTATTATTATTATTACTACTTCTACTCAGCCAGCTTTTCAGTAAGTGGTATAACAAAAGTTTCTGTTGATGATAAAAAGCTGTCCACTCCACAAGCATATTAACTGTAAAGTGTTCAAATCAAAGATTAATCTGTTATTATAAATGTATTTTCATTAATTATTATATTGTTTATGAACGTGCTAGCTTTGATATTCTGGGAGTAAAGCATTACTTAACACTTCTGGGATTGTCTCTCTGTGTGTCTGTGTGTGTCTGTTAGGAGTGTGCGCAATGACCGTGCCACACCAGCAGATATCGCTTCCTACTACCAGCACTATGTGAACAAGATGGGCCTGAGCAGCAACTTTGCCCACGCTACCACGGTCACCTCAGTGCAGCGAGTCTCTCTTGGCCCTGGTCACTCTATCTGGCACATCCAGGGCACGCAGAGGTTACACGATGGAGATGAGGTCCCCTTCTTGGTGCGGGCAGAGAATGTAGTGCTGGCCACAGGTACCCATGACGCCCCAGCCTGCCTGGGAGTCGAGGGCGAGTCACTGTCCTTTGTGTGCCACAGCTTTGGTGAGCTTGAGACGGTCATCTTGAATGGGCACCTGTGCCGAGCATCGGAGCCCTTGCTGGTGGTTGGCGCTGGGCTAACAGCGGCTGACGCCGTGCTGTGCGCCCACCACCACAACGTGCCTGTATACCATGCATTCCGGCGAAGCATCACCGACCCAGCGCTCATCTTCAACCAGCTGCCCCGTCTCCTCTACCCTGAGTACCACAAAGTGCACCATATGATGAGCCAGCAGCAGCACCAGCCGAGCCAATTGGTGCCCAATTTACCCTCACAGCATGTGGCATCACCAGGTAGCGACCACACTCACTTACCCTGCTCATACTCTGGGTATCTGAGCTTCCCGAAGCACCGTGTCGTGGCTTTTAAACCCAACGGTAAGTGTGTACTGGAGGCAGAGGGTGGGCATCGCGTGGTAGTGCAGGTCTCCTTTGCACTGGTTTTGATTGGATCACAACCTAATCTGTCGTTTTTGCCTGAGGAGGGACGGCAACTGGGGTTGGAGCCTGGAAAGCCAATCAGCTGTCGGCGCAATCCGATTAAGGTGGAGCCGTACACCTATGAGAGTGTGCGGGAAGTGGGGCTATATGCCATGGGCCCGCTGGTGGGTGAGAACTTTGTGCGCTTCCTAAAGGGTGGTGCGCTGGGCATTGCATGCCATCTCATGCAAAAGAGGAGGAGAGAGGATGGCCAACGACTGTCCAGTAATAGCCAGCATATGTAAAAAGGAGAGAAAGAAAGAGGGATAGTAGGGATAGTTTATACTGGAGTTGCACGTGGGAGTCAATTTTTTATCCCGCACCCGTTTGCCTTTGCAGAAACTCTGATAGCAGCTGACACTCCTGCTGTTATGTCTGTTTGTACCCGCCCACTATTTTCTAATGAACTTTGGTTGGTCCACTTTCCCAAAATAATAACAAAAAACACTGTTGAGAGGACTTTATTCGTTAATGCACAAGGAACGGTCAGATCAAATGCGAATAAAATTTGCCTGCCGAAAAAGCTAGTTTAATTGAATGGGAAAGGACGTGGGAATGTAAAAAAAAATAATAATTATTATCCTCTGGTAGCTGTTAATTTTTCTTTGCGTGAAGTTTAACTACGTGAACTTCCCATGCCTGCATCTTTTTTGTTGGGTCCTGCGGTATCCCAGTCCTGATGCACACCTCCTGTTGTGGGCTTATCCAGTTCTATCTAAATAATTAAGGATGATCTCTGACTTGCATTATTTTTTATTAGCCAACTCCACACACTCTCAGCAGCATCAATAATCATTCAGCGTATGTGTGTCCAAAAAGGGAGGAAAAGTATGCGGAGGAAGAATGGAAAACAGGTTAAGTACGTTTCCATAAAGAGCAGGTTGACTAGAAAGACTAAAATGTATTTATATAATAAAATAATGGGTATTATGAAAAGGAATGGTAAACATTAAGTGTGTTTGTTTGGACATGGAATGTTGATGAACATTTTAAGAAGTAAGAAAAGGCCTAGACTGCAGAAGTTGGGTCTTGATTGCAGTGTGTACACACTGACACAAATGTTCTAGTTTATTTTTGACTTGCTGTGTGGCCATTCTTGACACTGCATTTGTCAGTGGATTAAGCTGCTGTACTCAAAGACATCAGGGATTTTATTTATTTTATTTTCACACAACTGTTGGTGAAGTTGTGTGGGTACAAGTACTGTGCCATACAATATGTTTGTACTTACTGGACCTTTCCAAGGAAAATGTAAATCCTTGCTATGTAATATTTATAAGTCATTTTTAAAGACTCCATCTCTAAGGCAGTAATGATAGAGACAACATGAATTTTTCATGTGAAGAAAAATGTACCTTTGCCAAGCAAATTTGGTTTTGTATCAGTCCGGTACTCATTTCATTTATTGGTTCAAATGTCTGATATGCATCATGTCTACAGAGAGTCTAGACTAACATAAACAGCATATGTTTGTTTTTCTACTTCTCATAAGTCATGAAATCTTAGCTGTGAAATGCTATTGCTCAAGCTGTGGAATATGTAGAATATGTACATATACTAATTAATGCATTTACAGTATAGTCATGTGTTTATATTAATTTACACTAATTGCAGTGTATTCATTTACAGTTAATACACTTTGACAGTACCCATGTTTAGCTCTTTGGCTATCGACTTCCAGATTCCAAAATAAGAGCTATCCTCGCCTATTTTGCTTATTTAATATAACACATTCTCTGGAATGGATTGTAAAATGTCCATTTTGAACACAAACACAATGAGGCATGAGGATAGACACAGTTAACTTGTTGTTTCTCTATTAATAACAGAAGTATCAAAATGAAGGTGAGCCTGTACTTCCCAATCCTAAGAACGAGCGGGCCTATTGCATTTCACAGTGATTTTTGTGTTACTACTGTGTACCTCATCTTTGTGTAATACATTCCCATTACCCAAGAAGCACACATCAAATGTGTCTGAGAATATTATGCATTTAAGTTTTTGCTTGCCATTGATTAAAGTGGAGGCCTTATGCAATAACCAAATGCAATATATTCAGTGTTCAAGTTAAACAAAGGGAGGGGATGAGGAAACTAGCTTTTTTTCTGGAAATTCATTTTCAATTAAACAAAGTTACAGACAGAAATCGACCTTCTTTTAAAATATCGTTATTTGTTTAAAACAATAATGAATATAAGGAGTACAATAAACATTTAATCAAAACTTTCCATTATTTAGCGAATATTTATTGAAATACAATATTTGTTTGTGTTTGATAACTGACAATGCACTACTTATTGTTGGTCACAGAATATTTCTGGCAGCTTCTTGATTTTATGTTCATTTTTGTATATTTTGTAAAGAGTGTGTGTAGTTGATGGTTTCTTACTATAAAATGCTAATTTGTTTATATAAATGATAAGTAAGTAAATAAATGATTAGTTTTTTTTAAAAACCTGAATATCATGGTTGGGTCTTCCATGTAAATACTGTTGTTTCAGTGCTTCACCACAGCATGGCAGCAAAGTCATTAAATACTCTCGCCTTGGTGACAAACGCTTTATGACATTTATGTATGAGGTTTGATTACTGAAATTTTGCTATTTAAAATATACATTGAAAAAGTATGTGTATAAAGCCTCACATATGTGCTTGCATTTGTGTTTCAGCCTTCAAATGTGTGGCCTCCCTTTGTAAGATGGTGCCTCGAAGCCCTCTTCCATATGATATTGTATGTCAGAAGCACATGGTGATGCTCACTAAATAAAATTAGATTGCACAAAGCATGCGGGAGGATCTTAATGTGGGCCTAGTAAGTAATGGAACAAGGTGGTGACCTTTCTCTCTGTATCTGTCTGTCAGTCACTGGGCGCTGCTGTGATCAAAAACATAGAACAGATGCATAACACTAAGAACCTACTATATAATAAGTTTGACTATTTCAGTAGCATTTTCAGATCCCATTGGTTATTAGACAGTACAAATGCATATAAGGGATTTATTATTGCATCATCACATGAAACATATCAGTATGTGAAAGTGTAAGCCTAAATGTAATCTCAATACTTTTGCATCAAAAGGCAAATGTCATTATTGAATTTTCAAGAATTGCATATATGAATGGGGAATTTAAATTTAGCAATTCATGGACATTTTACGTTGCCCATTTTCATTTAAAGTTTGCCTGAGATATTTTATTTTATTTTATAGAAGAAAAGGCATTTTAGATTACAGATCTACGAGGTTCGCATTTTAACGTGGCTCCTCACTGATTAAAGATCATTGCGGTTCCCTGCAACCGTTCATTTAAAATGTACCAATTGTTAAATCCTTGAATTAATTTAAGAGCGTTAAAAAAAAACGAAAACCTTTACATGACTTACATTTCACTACGGAAAAATCCGAAAGGAGCCGAAAGGCTTTGGCCCCGCCCCAAACTGGGATCGTAACCTAGGGCTGAATCCCAAATGACTTCCACTGAACTATAGAGGGTGTTGGAAATAAACGTCGTACCTTCCGTAGGGCTCCTATGTAGGGAATAGGGAGCTATTTGGAATACAGCCTAGGAACTTCTTACACGCACGCAGAGGAGAGGAAACCGAGTGCGTGGAGCGGAGTTGAAATAATCGGGTCAGTGATTCCTCGGAATAGGTTGTGTTGAAACTTTAGGCGAGGGTTTGCCACATTATTGGCTGAAGCAGGATTCTGCAACTGGACGAGCGGCTCCATGGTGAAAGCAGAATGAGGCTGACGTGATTATTGAACCGATAGGTTGCCGTTTTGAACGTTACGTTAGGAACTAGCCAGGCAGTTTCCCCGCCGGTTTCGAGATTTAGCAGCGTTACCTGTGGTTATGAGCCACCATCTTTGATTGAAGCCGTATTGCGGACGACTCGACGGTCTTTCTATGTGTTTGTAGACTTTTTATGGCCGAGCAAACGCGATGAATTTACAGCGGTTTACAGTCAAACAAGCTAGTAGTAGTAACTAGTTATCCGGCTAGCAACACTAGTGACCGTGCTATCCGAGCAACACGACGCGTTTCCCCCTCTTATTTTGCTTATTCCTTTTATTTCTTTTTCTTTTTTAAATCTCTTCCAACGTTTACCTTTCCCGAGTCAGCCACATAACGTTTTCCACAGTTTAAGCGTATTTTAAAATAATTTACAAAGCCCTTTTTTCCACACGAAGATAACCGCGTTCCGCTGGGCTTTTTTTTCGGCCGTGGAAAAAAATGGATGCGGGAATGGAGAAGGAGTGCAGTGCTTTGGGAGGGCTCTTCCAGACCGTCATGAACGACATGAAGGTAAGAAGAAGAAAAGCTCTCAACACTAAAACACGCCTTTTGCTGTGTTCTTTTCGTATGAAAATAATCCGTCAACGTTATTTCTGCCATGTGCCCTTTGCGCAAGTTATTTGCCAGCTGTTTGGCTCCATAATGGGAAGCGACGAGGCTTCACTTTGGCTAGCAACAGTTCTGTGGTTGGTCGACTCAAACCTGGGGGGAAAAGGTGATGGTTAGTGTCTGTCCTAAACCACTGGCAACACTCGTGCAGACAAAATCATTCTTAACATGTTAATAGGCAACAAAAAAAAAAGCCAACAACGTGTACGGTTCAGACACTTGATAAGAATTTGGCTGGATGTTACTCGAGGTGAAGTCACCCTAAACCTTATTAAAGGTGATTTTTAATGATTTAAAAAGTCATTAGAGTGAACGGATTGGCCAAAGTGGGAAATGTCTTGCTGCAGCGGTTTTGCCACGTTATTTTAAGAAACTAGTTGCTGAACACCTTATTGAAAAATCTAGAGTTACGATTGAACACGTGACAGGCCAGTGTTATTGCATCATAACATATAAGAGCCTATCAGGTTCAATGGCTGCGGGAACAGGGGAGGAGTGCAGAAGAGAGAATCCTGACAAATCCATATGATGGATATTACAAAGACTAAGAAGCAAATAAAATTGTCGTACTTGTGTGTCTCATCACCTACACCAGCTCTGACTGTACTGGTGTCTGCTGCCTCACTGACAAGACTCCTAGAATTGACAATACTTCTTAAAAAGTTGGTCTTAATTTCCTCACATTGTTGACCTCAATTGTAATTTCACATCAAATTGAATATTGACATAAATATTGGGCTTATTATTTCTGCATTATTATCAAAACATTTATTCACCTTTTGTTCATATGAGTTTCTGTGTTTTTAAATGTGTTCCAGTGTCATTAACAGTCAATTAAACCTACAGTGTTTCATACAATTCCTGGACACATGGTTAATCCAGATTACATCATTAATCCAGATTACATCATTAAAAGATTTGTCTTAAATAAATAAGCAAGCACTCCCTCTGACTGCTTTAATCTAGCACACTTGACCGCAGAGCAGATGCGGCGCTGCCTTTCTAGACGACGGGTGCAAGCTGAATCTTACAAACCTACTCTCAGCCATGATATAGTGAGGGTGAAATGTTTTAATATAAGCATGTAGTCAAACATTATGGCTCTTATGCAAGAGTAAAACTGCTGAAAGAAACAAAATATTTATTCATTTACAACAACAATCTTCATGTCAAGCCTATTCAGTTGGTTTTAGCATTTCAGTTTTGCACATTTATCAGGAACTCTTTTGCTAGAGCAATGTTTTCACACGCCACATTATACACACAAGTAAATGCGAACTGGCGTGAGAAAATATTCAGCACCAATGTTGTTCAACAAACCATTTCAGTACATCAGTCCATGTTGGTGTTTTATAAGCAGCATTTAGTTTTGAAGCTGACTCTCTTCTTTGTTGGCCGTGGTTGGTCCACCATAGCCACAAAGTGCACGGAAAATCGGAGAGCCAATATGACAAGCTCCTGACAGACTGTAGCTGTACTGTGAATTTGCTCATGCTAACTGCTAATGCAGCACAGTTTGTCAGCTTTTGTACAATTTGAAGTTACTCACGAGCATCCATACTCATAGGATAATTAACCTCTGACTCTTAGCAGAGAAGCAGAAGCTTCACCAGGTCCATCTGGCTCTTCTCTCTCATTAGTTTATTTTACTGCTGTTCAAGTTCAAGTAGGTTTTTATTGTCATTTCTCCATATACCACGTATACATTGAAATTAAATGTCGTTTCTACAG